>JAGFPH010007889.1:20999-44111 GCA_018207615.1 Philaenus spumarius | reverse complement strand
CCCCAAGAATTTGATATTTAAAAAAAACGCTATTTGAACAATTGCGGATTTTAAATGGATTTAGGATGAGCAATGTCCGTGCAAACCTACTGCAGCTACAGGGTGAAGCGCTGGAGTCGCAGGTTGCTTTCTGTTTTACTAGAGCCGACCCTTAAGTAAGGCAAGTTGTAAAGAGAAAGCGTATTACTACTGACTTCTGTTTTAATAAAGTTACAAACACTGAATATAACTTATGATTTTGTTATTTGTTAACAGAGTCAAACCTTAATTGATTTGCCAGCACATTTCCAAGATCATTACCTGCACAACAACTGAAAAAATTTTAAGGAAGCTAGGCTGGACATTGTGGGAAATCAAGTTGTGAATAAAGCCAGTGATAAATAAGATTAATAAAACTAATATCTTGGAGATATTTTTTCAGTGAGTGAAGATTCAAGATCTGAAGGAAGTAGTAAAATTGTTCAATTAAATTGATAAAAGATCAAAAGAATTAAACTCTTTGCAGGGTAAGGGAATTGATAAATTAACACCGATTCTATTAGACTCTTACAATTTTTTGTGAATTGATTCTGTTTCAAGAAGTGGACATTGTGGTGGAAAGCAAGTTGCGAATAAAACCAGTGATACAGTCTGAAAGATTAATAAAACTAATATCTTGAAGATATTTTTTCAGTGAGTAAAGATTCAAGATCTGAAGGAAGTAGTAACATTGTTCAATTAAATTGATAAAAGATCAAAAGAATTAAACTCTTTGCAGGGTAAGGGAATTGATAAATTAACACCGATTCTATTAGACTCTTACAAATTTTTTCAAGACCAAGACTTTTCAGTTGAGGATCTCAATCATTTATTTCATCAAAATCACATAAAGGAACTGTCTTTTATTAAAAAAATGGACTTGAAAACATTGGCCCAAACGTTGCAAGTATCGTTCGGGAACTATTGTGATGCTTTATATAATTATTCTTCTCTTACTGACTGCATAATTGTATGGTTGCATCAAAGTCATGATTTTAATTATATTAATTATGAAAAATCAATGGAAAAACTGAACAAGTTGATTGGTTTTAAAGATTTTTGTGAATTGATTCTGTTTCAAGAAGAAACACTACTACATAAAATCGAAAATAAATCAATACAGACACTATAGTTGATGATGAAAGACATTGTTAATACATGTGAAGATCACCCAGTGAAAGTCTGATACACCGCATAAAACATTCTGAAGTTGTGGATGCCAGTATAGAAAATGTAGATGTTGACAACAAAATGAACTGCTATGAAAGAAATCAGGAAGAAGAGGTTATGGAAAGTGACAGATTGATTGTTGCAGTTTGTGTAAACTTTTATGGTGACAAATATCTTAGTTCACTGGATCGTTCAATTCAATTACCAAATCTGGACAAGTGATAAACATTACTAATTTTGAAGATTGTAATTTATGTGCTGAACAGTAGAGTAATACTACATTTTCTAAGAAAATTAATGATGTTTCAAAACAATTATTGTTCATATGTATTTATACAAAAACAAATGTATTTCAAATTCAAATAAATTAAAAACCAAATGTTTATAATTTACTAGTGAACCCGGCAATGTTTCATTTGCTTAATTTAATTTCAAGGGTAGTTTTATCCCATTTCAACCCTTTGCCTTAAGAAATCATATTACAAATGTTTTATTTTCATGTCAAGAATGGTAATTAATTCAACACCACATGTTGTAAATTAAATATTGAAAATATGTGAAAGAATTAATGGTCAACACAAGTAACAATTATAAAATGGTAGCTTTACTTTTTTACTTTCTCACTATACTAAAATATAGTATAGAGAAAGTATAGTGATCGCAAAAAAAAATCGATGTTGAGATTTTTGTGGAAATATCCGTTTTGGTTTGGAAATATCCCTGAGTCCAAAAAAGTGGTTTTTACAAAATGCCTGTCTGTATGTATACAAAGCTAGAGAGAAAACTATTCGATCGATTTCAACCAAATTTGCACCAGACATGTCCAGTAGGCCTGTATAGAAGCAATAAAAAGGGTTTTGAAATTTTTTGAAAAACAACCCCCTTTTTGGCCAAAAAACCCCCAAAAACTCAGTTATTATTTTTTTATAAAAAAACGGCTCTAACGATTTTGATACAATTTGATATGCAAAAACCCTCATCTTTCTAACAATTGTCGTTTAGCTAATAACAATAATAATAATAACTGATTTTTAGGGGTTTTTTGGCCATAAAGGAGGTTGTTTTTCAAATTTTTTCAAAACCTTTTTACGTGCACAGCTATAAAAACCTAATTGACATGTTTGGTGCAAATTTGTTCGAAATCAATCGAATAGTTTTCTCTCTAGATAATAATAATAATAATATTTAATAGTTAATCTCCAACTTTAATAAAAGTATACAAAGCTAGAGAGAAAACTATTCGATCGATTTTAACCAAATTTGCACCGGACATGTCCAGTAGGCCTGTATAGATGCACGAAAAAGGGTTTTGAAAAACAACTCCCTTTTTGGCCAAAAAACGCCTACAAAATCAGTTATTTTTTTTATAAAAAAACGGTTCTAACGATTTTGATTAAATTTGGCTTATTTGTAGCCTTTAATGTACCCTACCATATGCAAAAACATGCATCTTTCTAAAAATTCTTGTTTAGCTAATAATAATAATAACTGATTTTTGGGGGTTTTTTGGCCATAAAGGGGTTTGTTTTTCAAAACCTTTTTACTTGCATCTATAATGACCTAATTGACGTGTTTGATGCAAATTTGTTCGAAATCGATGGAATAGTTTTCTCTCTAGATAATAATAATAATAATATTTATTAGTTAATCTCCAACTTTAAAAAAAAAAACTCTCCTACCCCACCCTACAAGTCACAGTGAATCTGTTTAGTAATTTAAATGTTTGTGAGAAAGTATGTGCCAGTTCCTGGTACCATTTATTATTTAAATTTTACAATTTAATTATATCTCCTTCAAAAAAATTACATGTTTATATTTAGATAAGAGTTCATTAATTGTTCATTGAAGGTTAATATCCAAAAAACACATAAATTATCTTTTTTTATAACTAGGATCAAAATTCTTATATAAACCTGTGAAAAGTTTATAAATTGGGAAATGTTCAAATACTGGATTTATGCCAGTTTATTTTATAAGAGAGAAACAAGAATCTTATCTTGGGAGGTTGGTGCTGACTCTTCACAAAGGGCAAATGAAGTAAGCATAAAATATTTTTTAAATGTTACTAAAATTAAATATTAATATATTCAAAGGTTCATTAATGTTGAAATTAATAGTACAAAAGGTTTAGCCTATTGGTGTTAGCATGGATGTATGTGTGTAGTGTTAAAAATGAATCACAGAGTTCAAATTATGCACAAAGTTCAAAAATTATATACCTATATACAGTTAACCAGTCTCAGTCATTAATAAAAATAAGATAGGGTTAACCCTTTATATTAATTAAGTTCTGATTTTCACAAATAGTTGCACAAGTTTGGATGCAAGAACATAAAAAGGTTTATTAAGGTTTGGATAGATCTCACCAAATTATTAGTTCTCCTTCTGGGATACTGGATCGAGTAATTGTTTAAAAAAATAGCACTACACTTTGATTATTTGAATAAGGTTTAACGTAGAACAATTACTGGATGAAATATTAGTAAAATCAGGATCTTATCTTTCAACTTTTATCAGCTAAACTGTACTGGACTGTGTAGCTAACTCCATACTGGTCTTCAGGAAATAGATCATAATGCGTTATTAATCTTGATGTCTTCTGGGGTTGAGATTTGTAAATGTAAATAGGTGTTGGGAGCTGTTAAGTGTTATTTGTTGAAATTATGTGTTTATTTTTGTGAAAATAATTTGTTTTGAGGAACAAAAATGTTATAAAAAACTTTAAAGGTGTGAGAAAATGAAGTTAATTAAATAAATTTAAAGAAAACACTTAAACAACTCTTTTTTACAATTATTAGTATCTTATATCTAAACTTTATATCTTTTAAACTAGGAATACTTATTGAAATTCGCAACACACTCACGTGAGCCAATTACAGCATACGTGGGAGGAGCTTACGTAGTAAAAATGCTGTCATTGTATTGAGTTTTAGCGGTCGGGACTTGGGTTTTATATTTATACTGACGTAACGGTGCTTATTTATGTTTTCACCAAATACTTTTTACATGTAAAAAGGTTGGTTCCTTATAGAATGCCATGTTTAATTTTCTATTTAAAATGTAATTTTCTCGTTTTCAGTTGAATTTACAATCAGATCGGCCTACTGAGTTCTTGATTTTAAATGTTAATCTTCATCGAATGGTTTCGTATTGGATAGATATTTTAATTATTTTTATTGGGTGGATTGTTATATTAATTTTGAAACGTTTTGATGTGGGAACTATAGGTCGAAAAAGTCAGGAAGTATTTTTAATTAAATGCAATAGGTCCAAAAGTCGTGACTTGCCGTGGTTTACATCTTGTTCAGCGTTGCGAATAACTGCTACTAGGTGGCGGGCGTATCAATCGTCTTGATCGAACGAATGATATTCCTATAAATATTCCCGCTCTCATATTTATTTACATATTGGTTGAATTATTTATAATTAGGTGAAATTTTGAATTGCTATATAAATAATTTTAGTTTTATATTTTTTAGGAATTTAGTGCAGTTTATTTTTGTTGTATGGGGGTAGGTTACCCATTTAAATACATTTGATTCTAGTAACCACCAGTCTGTAGTTGAATGTTTGCAGATCAGCCAGTTACGACTTTATATGTTAATATATGCATTAGGGATGGGTCGATTCTCGATACCGATTCTCGATACCACCGATACTTAGCTTTGGTATCGGTATCGAGAATCGATAGCCGAAACTCGATACCGATACCAAGAGATACTCAGTTGTCAGAACTGCCCGTTCTCGTATAGACTCCGTGAATGTAATCTCCGGTATTTGCAATCGCATTCTCTGTATTTTAACTCAATTCAGCATTTAACAATAAATATCAGTAGGGAAAATGTAAAACATTATTAATTTTATGTAAGTAGACATTTTCCCCAGTAAAATGTTTTAGGCAATTGTTTCCTTTCTTAAGTAAACGCTTCTTGTTTTATTTTTATTCATGCGTAGGCTGTTATTTGTACACAAGAAGTCTAGAGTAGGCTCAAGGTCAAACATTTATTGATTCGTTTGTTATCGTGTCTATAGAATTAGGGTGTCTACTGCGAAGAAAAATAACACATTTTATAGATCGGTAACAAAAGTATAAAGCAATAATTTTATTTGTTTGAAATCGGGTAAAACTTGTTGGGACTTACGTTACCCGTGATTTATGATTTGTATGGGAGACCCGACGGAATTCCTTTGTTTTACTTTTTATTTAGAGATGAGTCGTTTCTATTTTTATTTTTTTTTCGGTTCCCGGTTCTAGAGTCAAATCGGTTCTATTTATTATTCAAGGAATTTAACAAGAATTTAAGAGTAAAGTATAAGATTTAATTTAAATACTGAAATGATTAAGTATGTTATGTACAGATAATTAAATACAAGTATTCAGCTAAGTTAAATTACAGACAAAAGTCCATCACTTTCAAAGTCTATTATAAAATATTGCCACCCTTCGATGCCATTGCTGAATAGACTAGCCTACTCCGGTTAAGTTTCCACATATCCTCAACTAACTAAACTTAATCAAATTAATATGTTAATTCAGTATAGTGTCGATTATCCGAAAGAGGAAATGTACTGTAAATAAATAAATACATTACAGTACTGCACGTCGTGCACGTAATTCCGAATTTAAAGCTTTTTACTCGCATAATCAGCCGAGTTGTAAATTTCAGGGAGTTTGTGCGCTCAACGGAACAGCGGCCGCTGTTGAGCCCTTCGTAAGTGAGTAGGCCTACACAATTTAATTACCCGAACAAATCGACGCTCTACTATTAACTAATAATAAAAAAAAAATGAATAAAATACTGCACTAAAACTGAATACTGTATTTACACACAGCGTTATTAACTTGATATTACAGTACTTTGTAGTTTGTTCTAACAAGTTGTTCAGTTCAGACTTCGGCGGGATTAAACTGACGCCGTCGAATCAAATTTTCGATGATTGAAGTTCCGATTATTTCTGAACTTATCTTAATTGAACGTTCAGAAACAAAACATATGATATTCCGAGTAACTCAATCCTAGTCAGTCGTAAAAAAATATTATTCCGAATAATTAAAAACTTGTTTTATTTTAAATGTAACGCATTCTGCTTTTTCGTTACCGAAACTCTCACGTGTTTTTCATTGGACTAGGTTAATTGTATTTTCTTATGCAGACATTCCATTGTTTTCGGGAGTATGCTTTTTCGTGGACATACGCTGTTGTATATTAAATTGCGTTTGAATGCCGCGTTTTATAAAATTAGCGCTAATAATATTCGGACGACGTATTCTTTTGCGGACATTCGTCATTTTATTTTTAATAACATTTCACCAATGGTAGTTCATAAAATTAGTACTAATTATATTCGGGCGTCGATTTTTTGCGGGCATTTACTGTGGTACTTAAATTATTTTTAACGCCGGCGTTTTTTTAAATTAGCGCTAATAATATTCGGACGTCGTATTCTTTGCGGACATTCGTCATTTTATTTATTTTTTTTCGCTGCTGATTTTTTTTTTTTTTTTTTAGGTATCGGTATCGGGAATCGAGAATCGATTTTTCAAAGTATCGGTATCGGTATCGAGAATCGAAAAATCTGGTATCGACACATCCCTAATATGCATTATATTATAACATATCCGAATGCATAGATCGGGATAGTTTTGATCAGCTTAAGTCTAAAATATTTTCTTAAAATTAAAGTGCCAAATTCCAGCTCTATCTTTAAAGAAAGAATACCAATTAATATTTTTGTTGTTTTTAGGAGTTGTTATTATATTTTCACTCCATAGCAGCGCGTTTAAAAATGTAAAACTGGTTTATTTTTTATATGTATCTTGTAAGAAATAAATGTACAAAATGTCAGCCTCTACCTTTGAGGAAAGTATAAAAATACGTATATTGTTTTTCAGGGTTATCACATTTTCACCCCTAGAAGGACGTAATAAAAAGTAAAACTCATTTACTTTTTATATGTGTTTTGTAAGAAATAAATGTTAAAAATTTCAGGCAAATTTTAAGAAAAGTATACAACGATATTGTTGTTATGACAAATACGTGTACCAAATTTCAGATTCCTAGGCGGTAGGGTTTTTGAGATATATAGGTCTATAACAAACAATATTTATTGTTTTAGGGGATGTTTCAACTCTTAAAGACCAAATATTTTAAAATCCTATCTTAAGTGAGCCTATGAGCAATATGTGAACCAAAGTTCATGTTCCTTGGCGGTATTAAATTAATATCTATAGTTGTAGGGGTTGTTACTAAATTGTCACCCCTTAGCAGAAATGGTTTATTTTTTATATGTATCTTGCAAGAAATAAATGTACAAAAGTTCAGCTTTCTATCTTTAAGGAAAGTATTTCAATCAATATTTATTGTTTTAGGGCCAAATGTTTCAAAATCCTTTCTTAGTGCCAATGACAAATAAGTGTACCAAATTTCTTTGTTCCTAGGCGGTAGGGGTTTAAAAATATATTTTAGGGGTTGTTTCAACACTTTAAGGCCAAATATTTTAAAATGATTTCTTAGTGCCCCTCTAGCACCTATGACAAATACGTGTACCAAATTTCACGTTCCTAAGTGGTAGGTTTTCTTAGATATATAACAAACAATATTTATAGTTTTAGATGTTGTTTTAACCCTTAAAGGTCAAATATTTTAAAATTCTTACTTAGTGCGCCTCTAGCGCTTATGACAAATACGTGTACTAAATTTCACGTTCCTAGGTGGTAGGGTTTTTGAAATATATTTTAGGTGTTGTTCAAGCCTTAACCCTCCAAGAGTTTCTCATATGGTTTTGTCAGAAATCGATTACTACAGTATAGTATAAAGTTTAAAATCGATACTTAACAAAATGTAATCTTGGTAGCATTGTAAAGTCAGCTGTTTTAGTGCACACATCTGTGTCTGTGCTAGACGCTAGACGTTATTTGCTTCTTGTAATGAACCACAATAATTTGTTTGGAAGAATATAGTGTCGTAGTTTTACATTTTTTGTTCAGCATGAAATTGTGCAACTTGTGTATATCTTGGAATTTATACAATGAAATTTTAAAACTAATTTTAGTAGGTGGATATCTGAAAAATAAATTAAAAATTTTTAAATTGTGCAAAACAAACAGCTGTGAAAATCTAGGATTAAAGTTAGGACAATTATTTTCAGATTACATACAAAATACATGCCTTTCTGATTAAAACGATATATAAAAAGTCTGATTTAACTTTTAGTAAGAATTGAATACATATTTTTTTAAATATACATGCACGCCGCCTTAAAAATGCCTAGCACTGAAGAGTATTATGGTCAGCTCTTGGAGTGTTAAAGGCCAAATTTTGCAAAATCCTTTCTTAGTGCGCCTCTACATTATTGGACGGATGCATCTTCCAAATTTCAAGTCTCTAGCTTTAATAGAATCAGCTCTGCGTTGATCATCAGTCAGGACATTGCATTTTATATATATAGAGCAACAGTCTTATAATATTACGCTTTTAAAATTATAAGATACTAGAGGGCTCCGCCCCCTGCTCTACAACCCCCGCGGTGACTCGCGTCGAAGCAAATGCAAACAGGTTATTTTATATAAATAGGCCCTACTATTAAATTCTAATATGATTTATTTATTTTAATTAGAATGTAACATAGTGGTTTCTTATTTTTAAATTCCTTAATTTATTAAGGGTTTATTCTCTAGCTTCAAGGAAAACAACAATCAACATTTTTACTACATTTTCACCCCTTAGCAGCACGCGACAAAATGTCAATCTATGATACTTTTTTTATGTATGTTGTAAGAAATAAATATACAAATTTTCAGTTTAATAACTTTAAGGAAAATATAATAATACATTTTTATTGTTTTGGGGGTTATCACATTTTCACCCCTTAGCAGCACGCGAAAAAATGCAAATCATTTTACTTTTCCTATGTACCTTGTAAGAAATAAGTGTACAAAATTACAGATCTCTAGCTTTAAGGAAAGTATAACAATTAATATTTATTGTTTTAGGGGATGTTTTAACCCTTGAATCAAAATTAATTCTAGCCTATGTTATCAAGGATAATGTAGCTTTTTATTAGTAAAACTATTTTTTCAATCGGTTCAGTAGTTCCAGAGATTACCTCCTACATACAAACAAATGAACAAACAAATTTTACCTTTTTATAATCAAAGCTAAAATGGTAAATGATGTTAAATGTTAAAATCAAATTATTTTGTATATTTTATAACAGCAATTATAATAAAGTTTAAAAGGCCCAGCAAGGCTCAGGTCTACACTTTAATAAAAACGTAACCTAAAAGTTAGAAATTTAAGTAATTACTTTAAAATCAGCTATTAATGGAAATATTGGTAGAGCAAACAGCTGTTTTATCTATTATTTTATGTAATTGGCTGCTATGGTAATAAATATACATGATTGTGATGAGTCATCAGTCTAGGCCTAACCTAAGACTTTTCCCGAATAAATTTATAAATATTGAAATATATAAAAGGTTTTCAACAAAATGAATTATAGCCTATGTTACTCAGGGATAGTGTAGCTTTCTATTAGTAAAACTATTTTTTCAATCGGTTCAGTAGTTCCAGAGATTACCCCCTACATACAAACAAACCAAAAAAATAAACAAATATAATATTATACCTCTTTATAATATTAGTATAGAAGGTGCTTTCTTATAAAAGGAGTAATAATAGGCTCTAAAACTTACATTGGGGATTGCTGAGAAAAAGTACGTTTGTTTAACTGATCTAATATCTACTTTGCCCAAAATTAGATTAACAAATTAATAATGTAATAAATAATATCGAACATACAATAGCGAATGCCAGTGAAATAAATTAACCTCCAAACATAATTAGCGCAAATTTTATTAAATAATGTCATTAAAACATAATTTAAGTACCACAGTGAATGTCCGCGAAATAAATTGACGCACAAATACAATGTGTGACCGTTTGACTAAAAACCGGTGTTAAAATATTATCGAACATACAATAGCGAAAGCCAGTGAAAGAAATTAACGCCGGAACATACAATAGCGAATGTCAATGAAAGAAATTAACCTCAGAATATAATTAGTGCAAATTTAATTAAATGATGCCATTAAAACTTAATTTAAGTACAGTAGAGTCCGCTTTATCCGGCCTAATATGGCGGAGTACCAGGCCGGATACCATAAAAGCCGGATAATCCGGTATAGGGTTTAATACATTGTATAAATACCACGTCAGTGAAACACTCGCAAATACAACAAAACATACAAGATGAGATTTCCCTACAACACACCTCTGCGTGAATACAAGTGGACTTGTGCAAATGAAGGTCAATGGCATACTGTGATTTAGTTGGAAACATCAATTTAGTGTACAGCAAGTCAAATTAATTTTAAAGACTTAATTAAAATTACAGTAAAATATTTTGAAAGAAATTTAGTTTTTACTACGTTTTATCACTCGTAACCAAAATTTCCGCTACTGACGGCGAACGATAGTTTGATGTCTTGACAAAAATTGACATGACTAAGTTCTAAAAATGGACAAACCCAGACAATGAATGTGAGCTAGTAGGGATGGGTAAAGGTACCATTATGAGAGCACTGACCTTGAGGGGAGAGTGAGATGACAAACAATGCTCCAATAACTTATCAACTGTTCTACACTCCAAACAACTCAGCTCAAATACTAAGCTCAAACCTCAGTAAGGACTTTTTTTACCGCGTAAAGCCGGATAGCGTATAACGACTGCCTATATCTTATGTAAATAAATAAATTATAGGTATTAGTACATAATATTTTAAAATTTTCTACATGTCAAGAACATAACTCCCCTTTTCCTATAAAGATTTAGCTTTCACTATTCGCGGTTTTGTCAATTTGTCGGCACCTATCCCCCGTGAATAGCGAGGGATTACTGTACTACTGTAATTTAAATTGGAATCATCCAATAAACAACAAATAATGAACCAAATCTTGGTGTTTATTATAGTAGATACAACCATTGTTACAAGTGTAACATATTTTAACTAGAGTACTGTACGTACAATATTGTATAAAAACCTCAAACAAATTTTGCATTAAAAGTTGTATATGCCGTTGTCGTCACTACATTGCAGGTGTTCTTACGTGTTGTAAGATGTTTTCGGATCGCTTAGATAGTGCTTCATGTATTTCATTATATTCTTTGGATGCTGGGCCGAATAATCCAGGGGCCGGATAAACCGGACTTTACTGTACCACAGTGAATGTCCGTGAAGGAAATCAATTTTATTAATGGTTCGGATAAAAGATTATAGGTTAGACGGAGATTTCGCCGATCAAAGGATTGATCTATCATTAATCCTAGTTACTGGATTACAACTACAAAAACGAACCAAACTCTTTATTCTTTTTTAAAAAAAAAAGATTCCATGATTTTTATGTAGCAGACACTTTTTGAACGATATTTCGAGTTAAATGTTTGAAAATGGCTTGGCTAGAGGGAACGACTGATGGACTGAACCACACTACTGGAACATCTGGGAGTGTAACTGTCTCTCCCGTTCACGATCATAATACTGTACAATTACAGCGCCAGAACGAAACAAAACTGGAACAGTTGCGTTTGGAATATCTGTAGATAGTGCCGATAGCGGAAGGAAATATCGTGTCCTGCCAAAGTCGAAGTTTGCAATGTAATTTTTTTCAATAAAAACTTAGTTTTTGTTATTTATTTTCGGTAAAATTCCCGACGGAAAAAAAAATTCAAACAAAACTCCCGATCTTCCCGATTTTCAAGACTGCTGGACACCCTGTGCATGCATTCACACAAAAAAACATCTATTTTAATAATATAAGTAACTATTAACATATCAAGCAAAATGTAATTCAAACAAAATACAGTACACCATTCATGCACTGCTTCTGTAAAAAAAAACACAAAATTACTTAAGAAGTGATTTTCTTTGCAAACAAGAAAAGCCTAAGTTATCTGGCCAGTAAATTTATAATTGAGAAGAGCTCGTGTGGAAGCACCAATGTTTCATGAATCAAACAATTGTACAACTAACTTTTTCTAGTTTACATCATATTACAGAATATCATGTACCAACTTTGTTTTAACCAAAATGATACTACAAACATTTTTTAAAGTAATTGTAATTTAAAGTGTTAGATAGCAAATAGTGTTTAAACAACTGTAGAACCTATAAATAAATATTGAGCATATTGAGAAGATAATTTAATAAAATAAAACACATAATAAACTAGACCGAATACATTTATTAACTCAAAACGCGTTTCAACGACAACGTTATCTTTGAGTTATTATTATTATTATTATGCACGTTATTATTGCACCCTGTCCATCAGATCTTAAAAATAAAATTTCTTGACTTTTAGGGAACTTTGAGACCTTAACCCTCGAAGTAGCAGAGTCTGCAGTCTCTCGGGTGCAAATGCAACCCGCTCGAAACTTAGAGAGAATTTGCATATATTTGCATAATCGATAATTTAACCCACTTACAATAATCCAATCGTAATAAAACTGGCACCATTGGAAAGGAAATGAATTAAACTTAAATTTTTGTATCAACAACTTTTTTGTAAAACGTATATTTACATAGGTAATCATCGTTTTAAAATATGCATATTGTGTTACAGCTATTTCCGCGGGCGAATCTGCATACTGCATACAATTGTACTGTTATTTCCCACTTCTTCAACATTCAAGACTATCTACACAAATATTTCTTCGGCTATTATAAAGATACCATTGGATTCGTCACGATTTTATCTTTCTGTTGGTGCCTTCTAATCAGATGTCACTATAAAAATAGTATTTTTCCAAGAATTACTGTAAACCCTTGCGAATGGACAGTTTTTCAACCAATGAAACAGCCCATTTGTCAAGTGATTTTACGCCTACCATATCAAATGTTTTGTCAGATTTCTTTACACCATTTTGTACAGCAAAGTCTGAATTTTGTAACGGTGGGAATTAATCCAGAAATAACCGGTTTTTTGTCTGTCTAGACGTGGAACATAAAAACTGTTTTTTTTTTCAAAAAAAAAAAAATTGAAATTGATAAATGTTTTTATACAGTTCTATTTAGAACTAAATTACGAAACTTTTTTACGCTTACGAAAAAAATACAAAAAAATGTTTACTACTTGTTATGTAGGCCTAAAGTAGAACTTTTTCCTTTCGTTTCTGAACATTTTTTTGTTTTTTGAGCTAATAACTTTTACAATTTCAAAAGAAACTAATTTTTAGTGGCATATTTGAATTCTTTGAAGTTTCTTCTGCAAAAAAGCTATGGAACACTCTTGGATTTGGGGTTCATTTACTATTTTTGGCAAATTTTTAAAAATATGCTTGCAAAAAGCTAAAAACAGGCTTTCCAATTTTAGCTTTAACCATGCCACTTGGAGGGTTAAAGTAATTGTAATTTAAAGTGTTAGATTGCAAATTGTGTTTAAAAAACTGTAGAACCTGTAAATAAATATTGCGCGTATTGAGAAGATAATTTAATAGAATAAAACACATAATAATAAACTAGACCGAATACATTTATTAACTCAAACGCGTTTCATCGACGTTATCTTTGAGTTATTATTATTATGCACGTTATTATTGCGCCCTGTCCATCAGATCTTAAAAATAAAATTTCTTGAATTTTCGGGGACTTTCAGACCTTAAATAAAGATTTGGTGTCTCTATTTTCAAGCAAATCGAAATATATATTTACATCTTACAAAAATGTACAGATATAAAAATTAAAATCTAATCGTACTGGCTAGATAAAAAAAAAATTATTTGTTTTATAACAGAGAAAACACATTAGAGTAGAGTACCGCTATTCCGAAAATTCGCCTACTCCGAACAGAGTTCAGAAAAAATACCGATTTTTTTAAACATAAAAACAGGAGAAATTAAAAAGACTTTCGTGAAAAAAATTACATTTATTGTTGTAGAAGAAATTTAAATAGAGACATGCATAGAGCCTAAGCTTGATGAAAACGCCTGAAATGAAATTGGAATGAAAGTTGGTTTGTTTCTTTCACGTTTTCTATCCGTTTTGCAAGAAGGAAGCTACCATAACAAGCGTCCGGTGAAACGGATACCGGGTCCTTCAGAAAAAAGGAAGGATTAGATATAACAGCTAGGCACTAGTAGTGTTGTTGCCACCTGCCGGTTGCATTCATCCGTTTTTCTCCTCCGTTTTTTTTTTTATCTCGAACGAATTTAATTTTTTTCTCGATCTTTTATCAAGACGTTGGGGTACTAACGGACCGACTGCAGGATGACAAAACGGACGGTTCGAAAAACCTATCCCTTCCCTTCCGTTTTTTAAAAGAAAACAGAATCGTAACGCAATGGAAAGAAAAACCGATGGTGTAAACCTACACTAAGGCCAGGTCTAAGAGCATTTGCTGCCTCTACGTGCGATACGAGTTCAGTTTGAGCGTTCATCTCCTCCGAGCTGATCATCGCTGTACAGATTTGACTCTAGCAGATGTCTCCGCACATAATTTACGCCTTAACAAAACAATAAATCGATATTATTCATGAAATCCGCTTATTCCGAATTCCTGCTAAACCCAACAGTGTTTGGTCCCAATTAGTTCGGGACTCTGCTGTATTAAATAAATATGAACTAGAATCGTTCGCGAAACTGAACAAATAATACACATCCGTGATTCAAAAGATTGGTTTGCTTTGGTACAAAAAATGCTTGATTGATTGGTAAATAGGTTTATTATGATTTGCAGAACCTCTTATATTTATTATACGTATTGATCAAACAAACGGCTCTACCAAGTGAACTAGATAAATTGAATCGAATCGTTAAACAGGGTGGCTAGTGATATGACCTTTTGAAATCTTAGAAAAATCACAAACAAAACCATGCTAATTTTACTTTAGTAAATCGGTCAAATTATATTGGTGAGCAAATAAATTTTTAGGGAATTAATTAAATACATTAAAAATATTTAATTAAAAGCGGTAATATTAAAACAGTTCAACATTTAATACTACTATGTTACTGTACCCACCACCAGCAGTTGCAAATTACACATCTATGACTATAAATATTAAATTAATACAATGAATTACTCAAATTATATTTTAACAAAAGAAGTAACTGATTGGTTTTTGTAACCCAACTACCGGTTATAGATTTCCATTGAACATTTTATTTGATACGAAAATACCCAAATTTGAAAACATTTTATAATAAAACTGACATTTTTAGAAACAACACGCTAGAGAAAGGTTTCAAGGTCATAACACGGCAAGTGCATTCTAAGAAGCTGCCCCAATCACTCCCGTAACTTGCCAATAATTATTTTCCCTCTTATACGTAGTTTTCTAATTGTTTAACTTAGATGTTCATCTTTAATATGTTTATTTTCTCAATTCAAAATTGTATTATTCTCTGATTTTCTAACTATTTTCCTTAGAAATATTATTTTTCCCTCATCTTAACCAAAATCCCCTGACTTTTCCAGGTTTTCCCCAGCGCTAGCCTCCCTGTTAAATATATTTGAACTTGGAATTAGAGTTTTAGCCACAGTTCGTAAGATACAGTTCAAACTGTGGGGGGCGGGAAATTCTATTTCAGGCAGGGAAAAAATAGATGACCTTAGACAAAAATTCATTACTTTTTGGGTACTTTTGAGACTTTTGGGGCCTGGTAGACACCATGTATTATCTTCTTTGAGTTATAGTTTGATAATTGTAATAACCTCGCGCATCACCGAAGACGGTGAAATTGTTGTTGAAACGCATTAGTTGTGAGATTTTGTGTTCAAGTTTTATCCTATCAAAATACTGTAAAACCTAAATGCATTTAATCCGAAAGTTTGTAACCTAATGCAGAGATAAATAAGTACATGAGTGTTGAGATACAACTACATTGATGTTCAGGTTAAAACAATGAAACTCTCTATAACCCAAATGTGAAACAATGACCATAACATGGAACTAGCTATGTACAAGCTTAACTACCTGTCTAATATTTATTCTATGATGAACTATACAGGTGTAACTAGCAAAATTTAAAAGTCTTGTACCAAAATAAAATATAACACTAAAAACTTTAAAAAAATGCATAGTATGATTGTTATTTTTGTTTAGAAAATTCACTTTTCTTGTTTGTGGAGACAACAATATAAAGGGTGTTTCTTAAATAAGACGCCAAACTTCAAGAGTGGGTTCCTTACATAAAAATAAATGAAAAATTCCTATACCCGCCATTTTGTTTTTTTTTTACAAAAATTTGTAACTACTGTCTGCGAGGCACGAGATGGTCCCTGGAGCTGCCCGTAAACAGCCATGTCCTCACGCAGTATCTCGTTTTTAGCAGGCGCAAAGGCGAGTAACGGGGACTATTAATAGACTGACGCGATAGCGGAAAATAGAACGTCATATAGCTTAGTATTGATATTGATCATGTAGGCTTATGTTAAAATGAATTTTAGTAATTAAAACAGCCGGTTTTAATTTCAAATTAATTCTATTGACTAAATTCTCAACAAAATCAGCACAAACAATACAGTAAATGAAAAATGTGTACCTAGTAGCCTGCAGGCGCTTTAAATATCATACTACATAATATAAATTTAATAAATTGAGTAAATTAAGTTTAAAAAATTTACAGTAAAGGAGGTTTAAAAATCAAAAAACTATAAAGTACAATAATATTAACCAAATTTAAGTTACTGTAAAATATTTTGTACGAATGTAAGTTTATGCAGGAAGTTTATAAGTTTATACAGTTGTTGTATAATAAATGATTTATATCAATTAAAGTTAATTTATAATCATATTTATTATACATTTTATTATTTGATGTTATCTTTTATTGTTATTTGTAAGGAATATAATTAGACTGTTCATTAATAATTTAATCTTCTGCTGTTTTTAAACTTATAAATCCAAAAATATTATACTATGCCAAACTCTTACCGTGTTTTTTAAAAACATATTATTCATATTATTTCAATACTACTAATCGGAATTATAATAACTTTTAAGCTGTTATTGTGTTAATCTATTAAAATCCATTTAATATAATAATTAAGTAAACTTACATACGAACAGTATATATATTTTGTTCTTTCACAGCAGTAATTGCATACATATTTCCAATAATTGCTGCTAATAATGTTATTTTTTATATATATTTAAAAAAAGAACACTGCAGAATTCCTGTTTTGTACCACGATGCCACGTTCGATTTTAAATAGCATTTGTCGAATAACAATGCTGCGGACATTCACGGCGGCTCTGTACTAGGTCGTGGCACATAGCTACAAGCGCCTTCAAACTAAATCTAGGCAATAACCCAGGGACCATCTCGTGCCTCGCTGACAGTAGAGATATGTTTGACTGATTGAGTTCAAACTTGGCATGAAGTTTAACCTAACAACGATCTGTCTCTAGAAAAATAAGCGATCATATCCAATCCTGCGTTTCAAAATGGCGTCTGTTTGAAAATTTCAAATCTAAATTACTCAAAAACCGTACATTTTAACAAAAAAATATTAAGATACCTACTTTTTTGTAGTCCTTTTGATTTCCTATCGGATGGTGTAACTGTCAAAACAATCGGATGAAGAATAATAATTAACTTATGAGGAATAATTTTTTTGTTCAACTCGGCATCCTATACCAACACAGTAAATACTACAATATTGTATGTACATGTACGTTTGCTGTCATTATCTTTAACTTAACTGTTATCCTTCATCCGATCGTTTTGACAGTTACACCGTCCGATAGGGAAACAAAAGGGCTACAAAAAAGGGGTCTTGACATTTTTTGATAAAATGTACGGTTTTTGAGTACTTTGGATTTGAAATTTTTAAACGGCTGCCATTTTGAAATGCATGATTAGATTTAATCGCTTATTTTTCTTGAGATATATCATTGTTAGGTTAAACTTCATTCCAAGTTTGAAATCAATCAATCAAACCGTACTCTAGATATGATTTATTTTGTACAAAAAACAAAATGGCGGATATCTGGAAAACAAATTGTTTTTAGACGTATGTTTGTTTATATGAACTTTGTTTTCTTATTTCGACCCAAAGAAACATTTCCCGAAGTTTGACGCCGTAATTACTGGACACCCTGTATTACCAAAATGTAAATACAGTAATTTACTAATAAAATAAGGGCAAACTTCAATATTACTCAATAGTAAAGAAAGATAGATGTCCTACCATTACTATCAGGTGTAACCTGTAGTTTCTCCAAAGACACCAGCGGCGTCCTCTGTCGAGCAAACCTGTAGCTGGTACCCGAAGGAGACGTGAGTACCTGTTTCTCTTCTACCTCTTCTTTTTCAAGTTTAACAGTTTCATCTGTGAGCAGATAAAAATGTGTTTGTACAAATTGTTTTTCTTTTAAATTCCAACTTACTTCATCCGTTATGTACATCCATTGACTGACCTGGTTTATTTTTCTTCGGTGTTAGAGACGGACAGTCTTCGCTTCTGAGAATTTTCTGAACACTTTTACCGGTCGGAGATGTGGAATAATTCGCAGTGTCTTCGTCGCTCTCTTCTTCCATTACAAGTTCCATCCTGAAAGAAAGGTGACACATTAAAATATTAGTCTACTTATGTCTTAAACAACTTAAACTTTTTTAATAAATCCTTAAAAAAAGATACAAAAACAAAGTGTTTTGGGTAACTTTTTTATTTTTCAACATAATTTCCTTTTGTATGTTATACTTTTCTAAGCATTTTTCCAACTTTCTTAACTTGTCCAAAAAGTAAGATTTTGGAAGACCCTCAAAATAAGCATCTGTTTGGGAGATGACTTTTTTGTTCGTCCCGAACCGTTGTCCACCGAGCCATTTTTTTAAGTTTGGAAATAAGAAAAAGTCACCGGGGGCTAATCTGGCGAAAACGGTGGATGTTGTAACAATTTGAACTTCAATTCCACAATTTAAGCCGTTGAAACGGCACAAGTATGAGGCCGTGCATTGTCTTGATGAAAGAGGACTTTTTCTTTTTCAAATAAGAATGTTTATTATATTTATGAGTCTAATAACTATTGTTAAGGATGTTTAGTTCACTCAACCAGTGCAGTAACGATGTGTAATACATTATAAAGTTATTGTTTGGAACAAATAATTTATAAGCAAAATCTTGAAATTCTTAAGTTACAAAGAAACAAACTCAATATCTCCTCAATTTTTTGAACAAGAATAGGATTAATTTCTTGTATTTACTTTTCTCTGACAAATTTCTTGATGTGTTTTTATTCTAAGAGTTACCGCTGACGTGAGATGAGCGAATTTCCAAAATTAAGTTTATATATTTTAAGGTTTCAACCATCTATTTGGGAACCTGCCAGTGTGTACAAAATATATTCGTAGAATTTGTTTACACCTCAGCCTCCAAATCTAGTTCATGTGGTGCTTCATTCCGCTTGCAGAGGGAAAACTCACTTTGCGAATTTGCAACTTGACCTTGCGAACTCGGATTATGTACTGCACATTACGAGTTTGCACCTCGACCTGGGGTCAAAGCTGCCATGTTAAAAATCTCCTACCGGGTACTTTTACGTTATTTTACGAGTTGATCGACTTTGAGGGAACCAGCCGAACTTAAGGTCGTGTAAAAAAACCTAAATGTGCAGAATAATCTTCTATATTTATTTCTTTAGATAAAGCACCAAAAACGTTTCATTCTAGTATGGAACATCTCAAAAATTTGTACTTCCGGTTGTTGTGTGTTTCTTTAGGCTAGCGAACTCGTCCAAGCGACTTAGAAAACAATCGTGTGTACCAAATTTGGACAAAATCGGATGTAAAATATGGCTGTTAGCGTGCAAACAAACACACACACATATATATATATATATATATATACAATTTTAATGACACTCTAAAACGTGTTCTGGGGACCATGATCAGTGCTCATTGACTACCCCGACCTTAGGTCTCACGAGTCACTGCAAAAGCTCATCTGTTTAAAAACCTGAACAGTACTTCAAGCCAGGGCTATAGAATACAAGGGCTAGACCAGTCCGCCAAGGAAAGCGTTCCCGTGCTGCAACTGTGATGACGTCACGGTGGTAACTCCTGCTCCATTCCCACCGCTTCTCATAAGTATTCTTTGCTACAATAATTTCAATTTCTTAGCAAACCTGTAACATTTTGATGAAGCGCTCTTCGTTAATTTTAGTATTGACACTACACAAAGCAATAAGTAGACTGTAAGCAATTAGTCTAAAGATGTAAGAAGAAGACAGGGTTACAATAAAACTAATTTGTAGGTAATAAACCGTTGTAGTGTACTAATGTTAGCATACTTTTAATTTGATTCTCTGAAACATTTCTGAAAACTAAATACGAAATTGAACAAAATGTGTCACATTATTGAAAATAATTATATTTATTACAATAAACCACCAAAACTTGAATGTCATTACTGCAGTTTAATAAAACATATGTAATACTTATAAAATAAAACACATTAAAATTATAAATACTTATACATAATAAGTAGCTTATATGCAGATATGCACATGACATACTAATTACTGCTGAGATAAAATATTAAAAAAATTAAATAAAACTGCTTTATAGATATTTTCCTTCTCTAGGCCTTAGGGAATACTTATTTTAATAGTTGAATTTAAACAATTGAACTATTTAAATTGACACTGTGCAATTTAATTTAGTCTAGAAGTTTAACTTAAAATTGTGTTTCATTTTTGAATTTTTGTCATCAATAATTTTATTACTCTAGTTTTAAATTTAATTATAATTATTTGTATAGGCTATTATATATTTATTTATATCTAATTATTCTGACAATTTTAAGTGCATTTTGCTAGTAAAGATTTTTTTTAAACATTCTAACTTTATAGCTGCAGAAGAAATTACTTGAGGACCTTGGTAACTTTTCAACATAAAGTAATCTCGCTTGCAACTTTTACATTAAATAAATAATATTTTTTAATGTTTATTTTCATCGAGGTGGTTTGAATTGTTTTCCTTTTTGTACTGTATATATTTAAACATTTTTAGGTTTTGTATTTTTATGTACTTGTTTTCAAGATAAATTATCATTTCTCATTTGTCAATGTAATTTTAAATTATGTATTATTTTGATTTTGTTAATGTACAAAAGGAACAGCAATAAATTTTCATTTCATTTCATTTTAATTTGAAGCCGATTACTTAAAATTTGTTGTTTTTAAATTTTGAGTTATCAATAATTACCGGTGCTCTAAGTTAAAATTTTATTATTATTTATGTATTATATATTTATTTAATTATATCTCATCATTCTGAAAATGTTTGATCTAATGTACTTTATTGGTAAAAGTGTTACTTAGAATATTCAAGTAACACTGCAGACAATATTACTTGATAATCTTGGTAATATTTCATAAAGTAATCTCGTCTGCAACGTAACATCAAACAAATAAATACCTTGCTAAACATATAACTTAGGTGATTGTGAGTATTGTATAATTTTTTTAAGAAATTTGTGAAATGCCTCTTCGAGAAAATTAGCCTTAAATATCCGTCAGAAGGCGAAAATCTCGCGGAATTATATACCTTCTTTAAACACTGGTACTGAACAAAATAATTACTCAATATTCACCAAACTTGGTAAACATATAATTTAGGTGATTGTGTGTATTGCATAATTTTTTAAAGAATTATCGTCTGCAACGTTGTTTCAAATAACAAGTGAGAGCTAAGGCGAACCATGCTTACACGGCGTGTCATGGTACCAGAGTGACGTCACATAGGAGGGGGGGCGAGAGGAAGTTTGGGACAGTCGGCGAGCGTCAACATCAAAGGAGTGGTCCAGCCCTTGTATTCTATAGCCCTGACTTCAAGCTCCAATCCTACGATGCATGACTTGACATACCTCAAGTGGCTCTATGATCGGTAGCATTACGAGTCGAATGTTCCCACGGGTATAGCAAGCCCCCACTTTGAATTTGAATAAAGTTCTACACCTCTATTAATACAATTTTTTTTTTTTAAATACTTACATATCATCAGAATTGTTGACAGGCTGTCTAAGAGGTAGTATCGTTTTTATTGTTGAAGTTTTTTCTTCTTTTCCTGTTGTCGAATGCACTTTGCCCGAAGTACATGTTTCAGCCAGAGTCTGTGGAGATGGTGCTTCATCTTTAACGGTTTCCAATATATTTCCATCTGCTGGAGGCACGGCTGGTAAGTCCGATAGAGGCGGCGATATCTAGAGCAATACAAAAGAAATTAAAATTTCGTACCACCACTAACTTAACTGTATTAACTTAAAGCAGCTATTTCAATATTGAAACTAACAAGTTATTAGCGAATTTCCATAGGAAAAATGAGCTATTGCAGTGGCCCTTATGGTGAGATCCAAGGTCGGGAGTAGCAAATGAGCACCGATCATGGCTCCCAGAACACGTTTTGGGGTGTCATTAAAATTCATATATATATATATATATATATATGTATATATGTGTTCGCACTCTAGCGGTCGCATTTTAAGTCCGATTTGGTCCAAATTTGGTACACGTGTTGGTTGTGTAAGTGGCTCGGACGAGTTCGTTAGCCAAAAAAATCCAACAACCGGAAGTAAGTTTTTTGACCGGAAGTAACTATTTTTTGAGATTTTTACTAAGAGAATGAATTTTTTTTAGAGTTTTTTCCAAAAATAAAAATGTAAGATGTTATTCTGCACATTTTGTTTTTTTACGCGACCTTATAGCTCGCTTGGTTCCCCCAAAATCGATCAAAACGTGAAATACTATAGAAGTACCCGGTTCAAAGAAAATGTGGTGGATTCTACCGTGGGGCTGGCGTGCGAAGCACGCAATGCTTTGTGTGTTGAAAATACCCCTAATACGAGGTTTGGCGTGCGAAGCACGCAATGCATTGTGTATTGAAGACAATCCCAATATGTGGAATGGCGTGCGAAGCAC
>JAGFPH010007889.1:0-13835 GCA_018207615.1 Philaenus spumarius | reverse complement strand
TATTCCTTCCTTTTTAATATTTATTATTTAATTATTTAATTATGAAAATGATTTTATATATTTAATTTACAAGATTAATAATTTTATATTTTGAAAAACCTAATTTTTTATCTCAACCCAGTATCAATAATTATTTAAATTTAACTCAGGCAATATTTTAATAAGGGATATCGTAACTTTTCTGACAGACCTTTTATTACTGCGACCCTGGACTCTGAACACCTTTCCCAAGAATGTTGATTGAATACAGCTTCCCTGAAGTCCGGTTATCGTTGGTGCGGTTGAACGTCTCTCGTGGTCTCAGCTTTTGCCTGGTTTGACTTTCCCTGATGTCTTCTAACGTTTTCCCTGATTTGGTTTAACGCCTTCCCTGATTTGGTTTCCGCTTCTTATTCCAGTATTCCTTCAAAGTCCATGTGTGGTTCCAGTTATTGTCATTACATCAGTCCTGTGATTCCTGTAGACTACGTCATTTATAGATTTTTTGACGCGCCCGCTATATAATTAACTATAGCGTAATTCACTCAAACTGTCCAATCGTTTTTTCACTGTCTGTAATACTAACTGATTTTACACTGTCTTTGTTCATTTAACTCGTATTTACGTTTGATAAAATTTTAATGAAAAATGTTACTTGAAATATTATATCGCATAATATTATAATTAATTAAAATGTTCGCTGTTTGATTGACACATATCTTACTGCTGTCTTTATAAAACACTGCTTCTAAGTACGTTACTATAACACCGCAGATCCGTCTAACAACGTCGATCTAATGAAAAATCTCAAAGAGAGCGATTCCAGATTCCAGATGAGCGATAGGTCGTTAGATAGTTAGATCGTTAGCTAGGTAGGTCGTTAGATAGATAGATAGATCGTTAGATGCGCGGCTCCCGCTGTACTCCGCTTATATAGCCTCCTTTGCCGCCTTCCGAGTACCAACTGCCTCTCTTATTTTTCTATTCCTTGTTCGATATCTTGCCATGCAACTTGCATTGATTTCTTTAAGTTTTAGGTTGGTACTACCCCCACTAACTTCTTCGTTAGGCCTTGCCATCAGCTAATCTAGATCTCCCCTCCTAACATTTTCTCCTATTGTCTTACGTATTTTCCTCGTAGTTTTCCTTTAACTGCTTTTATGAACTTGCGGTTTTCGTAATCGTATTCCTGATACATTTTCCTTTCTTCTCAAACTTGAGTGATGGTCGTACTACGTTTGGTTCGCTTATGGCGCTGCCTCGCGTATTCCGCGGTTTTTCCTCGCGAAAACTTTTCTGGTTTTGAAGGAAAATCCTTTTTCTTTTTTCTTCCATGTTGGTTATTATTTTATGATATACTAGCCAAAATTTCCATTCTGTCCGAAGATTTTTCTTCTGTTTTTGGGACTTGCAAAATTTGCCAAATTTAACATTTACTTTTGAATTTGAATTTTAACTTT
The DNA here is from genome assembly GCA_018207615.1 of Philaenus spumarius. Taxonomy (NCBI): domain Eukaryota; kingdom Metazoa; phylum Arthropoda; class Insecta; order Hemiptera; family Aphrophoridae; genus Philaenus; species Philaenus spumarius. Next base: position 12,396 of record JAGFPH010007889.1, on the reverse strand, counting down.
AAAATTGATACTTTCGATTGAGATTTACAATTTTATACCCTTACTACCTTCTTAACACTAGGTTATTATTTTTACCACCTTTTTCATTCTATTCTTAGCAAAATATAGGTATGAACTTTCTCACCTATTATTTTAATTAATTAACAATTTATAAACTTTTTATCTTATAAAACTTTTACTTCTTTACAACTTGTTTACTTTTTCATTTTCCCTTTTTCATTTTTTATGGTGCTTTTTCACCTTCAAACTTTAACAATTATCTCTAACTTTTAAAATACCAAAAATTCCTTAATTTGTTATTTAACATTTTTTATACAATTTTTCTTACGCTTTTCAAAAATATCTTTTTCATTTAATTTTGATGAAATTTGAGAATTTCCTATAACTTTAACTCTTTATAACTTTAACATTTTTTATTTTACAAAATTGTGACTTCCATGAACAATGTTACCACCTCCCGTGTTTCACATTTACCCATAAAATTCATCAATTTTATACTTTTATTTAACACCTTATTCCTGTATAAAATAACTAATTTTTCTAAGTCTTTCAGGCAACTTGAAACAAGTTCCTGGACAAAAGTCCATCTCTGTTGACACAGTACAGTTGGCCGGGACTTGTCGTATTCTAATCTAGTTAAGTATAGGGTGTACCTCAACTCCTGCTATGAAATCTTGATTTTTGCAGTTTTTCAACAAAACTCAATTTTTCACGCATTGCATAAGGTTTATCCGTTGCAATATATAAACTATAAACTGTTTAAAAAAAAATGGGGTTCGGAAAATTTTGCAAAAATAAAAAAAAATGTTCTAATTAAAATAAAACGCTATATGTGGATTATTTTATAATAATTATCACCTCTCCCTCACTTCATTTACTTATTCACCTTTAAATACAAAAAATCATCGCTCATAACATCTTAAATCATCAAGAAACACCTCTTACTCCTTTACCTCCATAAATAAAATCACCATACATCATGTATCTCACCTTAAATCCAACGTAGAATTACACCTTAACATCAACCTTAAGCTTCACTTTACCTTAATTCACCTTACACCTTAAACTACAACTCACCTTAGGCCTACCTTAAAAACTTCATTTATAAAAACCTTAAACCTTAAAATCACCTTCGTTCAACTCTTTAAATAAAAAAAAAAAAAATAATAATAATCCACATATGGCTTTCTGTATACTCCATTAGTATCTATTTATTTATTTGTATTTACCATTATTGATTCATTATATTAATTTTACTTTCTCAGGGGTGGATACTTGGCTGCAAAGTACAAGCTCGTGGACGTACGTGGTTAAATAAAAGAATCTAAGACATTGTAGCGGAACAACCAGGCTTTTACTCAGACATTATAGCAAAATGATTATGTACAATCAAACACATTATCATCATTTAGTAAACAAATCGAATTAACTAACTAAACATATAAAAAATGTTGTCAGCCCTACCTTACAAACTAGGCCTAAGCAATGACGCAATAGAATTGAAGTTATTTGTTAAAAAATTGTAAAATTTAAAAATGCAGACTGAAATACTTAAAACTAATGGCCATTATTACTCACGGAACCAGTTATTTTGTCACTTTCACCTAGGATTTCACTGAATTTAATTGATACATTAGGCACGTTCTCCTTTTACTATCCGCACTAGATCAAGCACATGGTGGAATCTCTATAAGTTCACTTATCGTCGAAATTACACGATCGATTTCATTTTTTACGTTCACACGAACGCCGAGGCACCTCTACTTCATTCTTACGTAACTTTCTTTACTCCAACTTTGAAAAAGACTACATTTTTCAACAAACTTACTCACTGCATTTTACTGAACGTATATACTGCACGCCATATTCATTAGAAGAGAGTCTTCCAGCATCTTCCACCACGCCATCTAAATCACATCAACTTTCATGATTCATACAATCAAGTCTCTGTTTGTCCTGCATTCCGACACACATGCCGGTATTATGACGTGTTCTTCATTATATATGCTGATACATATATTGCTTTCTTTACATGTTTTTTGATTCTTTAATTTTAACTGTTCTTTAAATATTCACCAAACTGTCCATTGTGCAAACATTCACCTGTCCTTTTCAACCATTCGTTCTACAATACGCACTTATTTTCGACTGTCAACAACTTTTTATATAATTCATACACGTTATATCTTTTGTTGATTAATACACCCTAAGTCTGCTTTTTTACTTTATTTACTAATAGTCTGCCTTTTACTTTATTTATTTTTATTTAAATGATTTTTACTTTAACTATTTGCGTCACAAAAGAATTTATACATGTATATCAGAATTATAAATGTTTATTATTATATTGCGTCTTTCATTTTATTTAGACCAAACCTCTATGCTTTAGTCATTATGGGAAATTATTAATTTATTATCATCATGAGTACTTCTGTTACATGGCTGTTAGTGTTACAATTTACATTTATTACCATAGCAACCAATTGAATAAAATAACAGATAATATAGCTGTTTGATCCAATATTTACATTAACAGCTGATTAATTTGAAGCAATTATTTTTGTATTTCTAGCTTTTAGGTTAGGGGTTTAAAGTGTAGACCTAAGCCTTGCTCATTCTTTTAACCATTATTATAACTGCTTTTATAAAATTTAAGAAATAATTTAATTTAAACATTTAAAATTATTTACCATCTTAGTTTTGAGGTTATTATTAATCCTACACCTGTATTGTAAATAAAACATACCATATGTTTTTATAAGGTTCCATTGGGGGTTGGCGTGCGGAGCACGCAGGTGTCTCTCCTAGTCGTTTTATATATTTTTGGGTAAGGGAAAACAGATTTTGACAGTTGAAGAGTTGTAGCGCGTCAGGTTCACGATTTTGGAGTCAAAATTTTGATAATACGGTGTGTGGTATCGTTTTATATGATTTTTTGGGTACGGGTAAACCAATTTTGATAGTTAAGAGTCGTTGCACGTCGGAGTCATGATTTTTGGGTAAAACTTTTGAAAACCGTGTGAGAAAAAGAAAAGAAGTTTACTTATCACACGTTTTTTTAATAAGTGTGGGTATAAAGAAGTTTCACTTCTTCCGCGTGTCACACTTATTGGTACAACACAATTATTTTATTGAAATATGCGTATTAGTAATTTACACAAAACTTCACCTTCATCCCTTTACCCCTTTCTGAGGCTCACATCAAAACAATTGAGCCTATAAGATTTCGGTAATTTCCTTTTAAAGTACGGAATTCTAAAAATAATACAAATCTATCAAAATTATACTCATTCAACAAAACAATAAAATATTTTTGTTTCTTTTAAGGCAAACAACCACTAAGGCTATAGGTGAAACTAGACTGTAAAGACAAAAACTTAACAGTACAAAATTACTTAAATTTGTATAGGAAGAGAAACAAATACTGAACAAGACTACTTACTCAATAAAGGAAGTAAAGGTGTAGCGGGTAACGGCTCCTGAGGAAGTGGTAGCGGCGACGAAACTTCCAAATTTCCAGAAGGGGCTGATTTTTTGTTTTCACTTTCCACAGGCTTGCTTTTCGGAAGCAGTGTTTTAATCCGTTTCACTTCTGCAGGCGCCGAAGGTGTAGAAGATGCAGCAGGTTTTGGAGGAATCGGTCTGATACAAACATAAGCAGCAAATTAGAAGGAGAAAAAATATTAACAGCCTTCGAAAGTTAGTGCTTTCTAAATACTAAGTAAAGAATATATTATTAGCCCAAATATAACCAATCAGTATTAAGTATACTTTCTAAATAAATTTACCTATATATTATAAGAAATTTGTAATATATATAGAGTCCCGATATTTCGAGTTGAATGGGATCGAGAGTACTTCGAATTGTGAGAAACTCAAATTACACGGAATATGCAAAGGTTAAAATAAAACTACCATTTATAGTCCTCGTATAACCGCAAAAATGGAAGTTTTATTAAATATTCAGTATTTTGTATTGAACACTGAGGTACAAAAGTAACTTTATATGCAGTACAAAAATAGAAACTTACTTTCTTAAAGAAATCATAAATAGTTTTTTTTATTTAACTATACATTTAACTATTACGAGCAGCGATATCATGTCAACGACAGAGAAATACGGTATCGGCTGCAGTAGCTTCAGGTTTGTTATTCGACATAGCGTAGCGCTGCATCCAAAATCAGTGATTAAACAAATTTCACACACAATACAGTAATGAGACTGATTTATTTTTAGACACGTCCGGATTGGCCCCGAGTGATCTTTTAAGAGTGGGGTGGGAAATACGGTAGTGGCGAGAAAAGTTTGTTTCTATAGTATTTTTGTACATTGAAGGCGTTATTTGTGGCTCGAATCACAAGGAACCTCGGATTATCGCGACTCGAATTACTGGGACTCTACTGTATTTCATAGTAGATGGCTAGCACTAAAGTGATTTAACCCTCGAACCGGCAGTACCGTCACTCCAACACATTTGTAACGAGTGATTGTATTGAATATTTGACCCACTAAAAATCTTCCAATCTCAAAAAGACAAACACCATTGGAAAGGTAATGTTTTAAACTTTAATTTTTGTATTTACAATTTCTTTCTAAAACGTTTATTTACATACGTAATCATCGTTGCAGTTTATTAGTTTTCTACAAATCAATCGGCGCCCGAAAATTCATACAAAACATAACGAAATAACTCAACTTTAGTCAATCTCTAAAGCCCGCCCAGTAGGGTTTCTTAGTTAAACCTATGTATAGATGGATTCATCACAATTTCCCCCATCCAAAACTTCCATCCAATCAAAAATCGGACAAATAGTTCTGAAGTTGTAAGGGGTTTTGCAGACCCTTGCAATTGGTCAGTTTTCCAACCAATAAACAGCGTTATTTATTTCACGTGATATCTGTGTGACCTCAATCGTTTTTTAGAGATATTTTGGTATCTTTGTAAACATAATGCTTCAAGCTAACTTTCCCTGTAAACCAAATATGCTATATTTGAACCGTTTATTGTGTAGGACCGTGGGAAAGTGACTGCTAATATGGTCTCATGTAAGGTTTAAATTTGAACCCTAACGGACTTTTATAACATGGGTAGACATAGGAGTTTGCGCGCGCGCATCCTGTACAGCATGAACGGGCAAGAGATTCCTACATTTTTTCTCACTTTTGTTATTCAAATAATTCTAAGTCAAAAACTTTTATGAAAAGATAATTTACAAGTGTACAGTTCAGTTCTCATATGGACCGTTCAGCTCCCCTTAAGTCCTATATCAAATTCCAATATTAGAAATAATATAAACAAACGATGTTAAAACGTCGTGATATAGTGATCTCAACCCATGTACCAACACTTCCCATGGTGTCCTACGGTCATTTTTTGTATGTCCTTTATCGCCGCGAGGTTTCATTTGTTTCATCCCATTTTGTAATTCAAGTAAAGCTAAGTCAAATTCTTTTATGAAATTTACAATGATAATTTACAGGTATACAGTTCAATTCTTTGATTTATTCTCTACACTTTGTTATAATAATATTTCATTTTTGGGCAAAGCATATATTAGTAAATTACGTTTCTTGGCATACTTTTGATAGCAGACTTGTAGTAGGAACATAAAAACTCGTGTTTTCAAAATAAGAAATTTGAAAATGTTAAATGTTTTTATACAGTTCTATTTAGAACTAAATTACGAAACTTTTTTACATTTGTGGAAAAAATTACAAAAAATGTTTACTACTTTTTACGTAGACTTAAAGTTGAACTTTTATTTTTGGTAACTGAACCTTTTTCGTTTCTTAAGCTAATAACTTTGTAAATTTTACATCTATCATTTTTTTACTCGCATATATAATTTTTTTGAAAAATTTTCTACAAAAAAGCTATGGAACACTTTTGGATTGGGGTTCATTTACTATTTTTGGCGAATTTTGGAATAAATGCTTGCACACGCCAAAAAATCCATTTTCGTTAAAGCTGCCGGTTCTAGGGTTAAAGACAAAAGAAACTACTTCAGCGTCACTTCCAACATTTATTAATATTTCCGGAAACGTTGTGTATTGATTTTTAACACGCAAATGACGGCAAATGTCCGAATAACTAATAATAAAATTGAACATCCATCATTAATAAATGTTAACTTCAAACAGAGAATATTATTGTTTACTGAAGTGTATTTTAGTATTCACAAGACAAAATGGGCGCTACTGACATCCCGACGCTTTACTGGAACTACCTGGGGTCTCAAACCTCATACGGCTCTTTGACTCTACGAAGCTGATCAGACCGCAAATCACATACCTAGCTGTGATTTGGAGGAAAAAAATCATGCCAAACTGCAGCAGGGAACAACGACTCACAGGCCTACGTATAACTGGAGTTTACAGAAGTAGCTCTACAGTGACTGTAGAGGTGCTTCTTGGACTTCTGCCACTAGAATCTACATAATGTCGGAGGCAAGGAAGTATGCATGCAGACTAATGAGTGGGAACGAATGACGGAAGGGTATGCCTGGAGCAGGACGAAGAGTCGGAGAGACATGTAAAATTTGACTGCGGAATTCTGTAGCACAGAAGTAGAGTACTCTTTGGAATCCATCAACCAGGGGATGAGAAAGACAAGTACTTGGTGGAGAAAATCCTGGACCTCAGAAGAGCTAGGCATGGGACACAGGGTGCACAATAAACCAAGGGTTGACATGAAGTAAATCATCTCCAAGGAGGAGTCCACCCCACTATAAATGTATTTCAATAAGAGTATAGTGAGCTGTATAAAACAGATTTAAATCATTCAATCATTAAAAGAAATTGTGCATGCTTTTCGTACACTATTTTCATTAATCACGGTGGATTCACAAAATAAACGAAATAATTGATATTTTAAAGATAAACGTTGAATTTTAGAGTTTTTAAAAATTACCAAGAATGACTCAGAGTAATGTGGCAAAGCAAAAAAATTCCACAGCCACTTTGTGTAAAAAAATAAAGACAATGCAAATTTAAATCTTAAAAGAAATCGGAGTGAAAAAAGTCAGATCGAATCCGAATTAGAATTGTGGATTTCAAATGTTTGTGAACATAATGCGCATGTAGACTTGTTTGTTGATGTGGCAAAAATGCGTTCTAGATTGGAAAACATGAAAAATACCCGTACAATGCTACAATGACTGATAATGAATTGACAAAGAAAACATTGTTACTGCATGGATTACATCTTAACAATATTTTGAGGATTAATGAGTGTTCTAACACAATACTCTCAAAAAAAGAGGATTTTTACAGGAATCAAGCGGAATCAAACTTGAAAATATTGCTCCAGTACAACCGCTGGATACAAGTGAATGTGGTTTCTAGGCTTGGATGGGCATAGATAACTACATTCCTGTTGCCTCTCTAGGAAGAAATTTGTGAGGCAGTTACATCAAAACAGGAAGAACAACGAGAAAAAAATGTATTGGACGAAATTATTCGTGATCAAATTTCGCCACTGACAAACAGGGATATGAAACAAGCTTTAGACCTCCTCCGTCACGGAGTTCAGCAAAGATCATTCGATTTTCAAAAGCATTACGAGTATGCACAATTTATTAATAAACTACTTTGAAACGGCATAATAGTACAGAACTAATCTACATAAAAGTTGCTTCTTTACCCATTATAGTTTGTTAGTATGTTTTAAAAGAGTTTTTAAGATTCTTAAAATTTTGAATTTTTGTAGGCCTATAACAAAACTATTGTGCTATTTTGTAACTACCAGTTTTTGTTACGACTGATTATATTTTACTCGCTTTGCCAGTTTGCACAGTCAGATTATGGACTGTGCTTTGCGAATTGCACCTCGACCTTGCATCCACGGACTAAGGACGACTAGTTCGCTTCGCTTGAAGCGGGACAGAATTGGAGTTGAAATCTCGCCCGTTGGTCTTGGATAAGAAGCTACGTCACGATAAAATCCCCACGCGTATTTGAACTGGGTACTTTTACGGTATTTTAAGCTTCGATTGATTTTGAAGGGACCAGACGGGCTCTACAAGGTCGTGTAAAAAATCTCCTATATTTATTTTTTTAGGCAAAACCCCAAAAAAGTTGCATTCTAGTGCAAATATGTTTTACTCCGGTCAAAAAACGTGTTGTTGGATTTTTTGGGTGAACTTGTCTGAGGAACTTAGAAAATCAAGGTGTGTACCAAAAGCAGTCATTAGAGTGTAAACACATATATATCATTTTTAATGACACCCCAAAACGCGTTCTGTAGACCATGATCGGTGCTCACTGACTACTTAGGTCTCATCACTCCTCACCTTTCATATGGAAATTCGCTAATAACGAATACCGTTGTTAAACATAAAATAAGAAAATTTAGTTCATTTAGGTGATTCTGTTGGTAATTAATGTTCATACTTCACATTAGGTGAATGTGAATACCGCAGCAGGAATTATTCCTTACTAGAAATCTCCCAAGTTAACAGGTAGGAGAGTCAAATCAAGTTACATCTCAAAGATTACATACAAAACACTTATAAAGGATAGCATTACATACTTAATTTTAATCTTGGTAACACTGGTTTCGCTTGGTTCTTCTGATTCGGCTGACTTCGTTGAGTGGGGCTCGAGCTTAATTTTATTACGCTTTCGGCGACGTTTAGTTCTGGGTTTAAACGTTTGCTCTACAGGGCTAGAAAAAAAAAACATAAAAAATATGATGTAAATTACACTTTTTACAATAACTACATGAATAAATTTGTTTGACTACAGCATCTGTACTGTAATTCTGAATGTTGTTCAACCACAGTGAATAATGAGAGTTTAGTCCAGTCACTAAGCCAAAAACGAGGGTCAACCTTGGAATGAGAGATAACAAGTTGTAATCTCTTATAAACCTTTATTTTGGCATTCTAAAAGTTGTCTCAAAAGTCTTATAAAATCTCGTGTCTGCGTCTTAAGATATTCAAGGTCAAAGTTCACAAAAATAAATTTTTTGGAAAATATCTCGCTTTTTATGGTTTCAACGATATTTGCATCTATTATAAAAATTGTAGAGCATAAAATCCGCTACAAATTTTGTTTATAACATTTTTTTATACGATTAATCGTTTTGAGATAAAGCGCGGAGAACGCACAGCACTTACTCATACATAGTATAATGCAAGGTCAACCGTGAGTCCCAGTAAATAAAACGTAGTATAAAGTTAATAGATCTTTAAAAAAATCCATAATCTTTCTTTAAATTACTATTCAAACTAGGCCTAGTTTTGTTGGGAGTCTTGTAGTAGGAACATAAAAACTGGTGTTTTCAAAATAAGAAATTTGAAATTGATAAATATTTTTATACGGTTCTATTTAGAACTAAATTACAAAACTTTTTTACATTTATGAAAAAAATTACAAAAAATGTTTACTACTTTTTATGTAAGGCCTAAAGTTGAACTTTTCATTTCGTTACTGAACATGTTTTGTTTCTTTTTTTATTGGCATATATAAATTCTTTGAACCTTTCTCTACGAAAAAGCTACGGAACACTTTTGATTGGTTTTTAATTATTACTATATTTGGAGAATTTTTGAAAACATGCTTGCACACGCAACAAAATGGCTTGACTTCGGAAAAACGTTAGCGTGAACAGTTCCAAGGGTTAATCCTAACATACAAAATGCTCATACCAAATTTGATCTCAATATTTGATCTATTTCTGGAGTTACGTTGTTTTTATTTTAAAAAAATGGTGTATTGCGACTAAACTAAACGGAATTTGAAAAAGCGTTACTGAATATTTTTTATTTATTTCTATGTATGCAATTAGATCCTGTAGCCCGTTAAGCATTTTAACACCCTGTAGAATCACAGCAATTTTTTTTTAATTATTTGTAAAATACGTTAAAACATCAGGTTTCTTATTTTTCAGCAGCAGCATAAAATTATTGTTGTAACTTTCTTGTGACGATTTCAAAAAGGTTTTAAGAATCAATAAATGTTCAAATCTTATAGGTTATCACCAAAAGTTTTAAATAAAACCGAAATGATAAAAAAATCACCCATGGATTTTATTTATTTTTTATTTTTGGTGTTTAACGTCCTGCTGTTTTGCACTTAAGGCTAATGAAGACGGGACCTACAGTTTTACGTGGAATCCGAACCACAGCCAACGATGTCTGTTAAGAAACCATTTAGAAAATTATTCGGGGTCAATGGGAATTGAACCCGGAACTTTTCCATTGATGGTTGCCACGACGATTGATAAAGCATTGACGCCTTAACAACCACGGCCATCGTGGCTCCATCATCCATGGAAATAACTCCAGTTAAAATTTGGCACCTACTCATAGATTTTGATAAACTTTAAATTAGCTCTGGGAGTAAGGATACATTCATATTAGAATTTTTTTTTAGTTATTAACAGTTAGTTTATACATAAATAGAATATATTGTTAAAGCATATATTATTCTATCATGAACAATTCAAGGCAAACATATTTTTTCCTATATGCAATTTAAAATTTCTTACAGTTTACTGTTCATTGAAACTGATTGGTCTAACTTTATAAAATCGTAAAAACTTACGGTGTAATTATTCTGATTTTATTTTTACTGTCTTCAATCAGTTGTTGTTTTCGTCCGACGACAAAATCAAAATGATCCTCCGGGTAAGGCTGTTGGATTTCACTGTAGTAACCTCGAAGTTCATTTCGAGATCTGAACTTCCTGCCTTCAGGACTGAAAAAAAGAGAACAATTTAAATTACTTTTTTAAATTTAAAATATTTACATTTTTTGTTTTACAACTTCAACGGAAGTGAATTGAGGTATGTTTTCACATTAGTACATAAGAAAATTCTTTATTTAGGCTAAAATTAAATTTTGAATGATTTTTGGAAATATTTCCATTTTATTCCATCAGTTTTCAAAGCAAACTGTTCATTAAAAAAAAAAAATAAGTTAAACTTCTTCATGATTAGCAACTCCAAACAAATAATAAAGTCAATTAAACATTTTGAAATTAGTTAATTTTTTACCTTAAAAAAAATAAGAAAATGATGCATGTTTGTAGCTATATTTTTTGTAACTGCACCAGCACTGCCAGTAAGAAATAATTCGACCACTCAGCTGAACCGCTGACATGAGTTGAGCGAATTTTCTAAACTAAGTTTATATGCTTTAGGGTTTCAACCAACTATTTGGGAATCGATCTACTCACAAAGATGCTGAATAGCTGCCTCTGTACGAAATATATTAGAATTTGTTTGCACCCAAGCCTCCAGCTTGGACTCACCCTCTCCTTCGTTCCATTCACAGCAGAAAAACTGGCTTTTAGAGTTTGCACCTCGAACTTGCGGCCTCGTGTTGTGGACTGCTTCGCTTGCAGCGTACAAACTCGGCCATCGGTCTCGGATCAGAAGATGGATCCGTCGGCCCCCACAAGGATTTGAACCGGGTATTTTTATCGATTTTGGGGGAACCAAGCGAGCTATAAGGTCATGCAAAAATCAGAATAATATCCTACATTAATTTTTTTAGATGAAACACCAAAAAAGGTTTCATTCTCGTACGAAAAAACTAAAAAAATCGAAAAAGTTACTTTCAGTTATTGGATTTTTTCAGCTAACGAACTCGTCCAAGTGTCTAATACAACCAACGAGTGTACGCCCGCTAGAGTGCAAACACATATACAGTAGAACCCCTCTAATCCGTCACGTTTGGGACTGGAAGTATGGTCGGAACGCAAAAAAGGACAAATTATCAGAAAATACAGAAAATTATCCGCTGAAAAAAACCAAACGCCATAACGGATAAAAAAACACACAACTGTACACACAATGTAAAACAAATACACTATAACGAACACAGAAGAACACTGACATAAAACCAACAAGTGCCGTGTAAAACGAAATCGCTTATACTTATAGACTGACGCGATAGCCCAGAATAGAACGTCATACAGCTTAGTATTGATATTGATCAAGTAGGCTTTCATTAAAATGGATTTTAGTAATTAAAACCAACGGTTTTGTTTTTCAAATGAATTTTAGAAACTAAATTCTCAACAAAATCAAATGACTAAATTCTGTACGAACAATACAGTAGGCCTAACTGAAAAATGTGTATATATAGTACAGGTGCTTTACATTTAACACATAACTAAATTGAGTAAATTAAGATCAAATAAATTTAAAACCCGTAAGCAGCACTGCCGCATTACTATAGCCGAATTTTCTTATCAAGGAATAACTAGTATTATATAATGAGAGTTTCCTATGAGTTTTGTTCCTTGTTCCGGAAACTGTTCCAAATATACCTTTGCACAGGATTATAGTAAATTTAATTGCCTTTCGAATGATATAGCTCAAAAATTGCACACGGGCTAATGAGTGGGAGAAATTGCGCAAAAACCTGACATGGATAGTGAAAAAA
>JAGFPH010007888.1:38905-51020 GCA_018207615.1 Philaenus spumarius | reverse complement strand
CCAAGTTAAAAATCTTCTCAACATAGTAATGTATGTCTATATAAAGTTATTACTTTTTAAATATTATTTTTTAATTTATTAATTACTGACAACTAAATGCATTCTTTGTCTTCAACAATAATCGTTTAACATTGGCCTAGGCCGATTTCAGTATTTCTAGATTATGTTGTAAACTATTAAAATGTAAAAGGAATTAATAATAAAGGTTTTATCATAGATTACGATTTATACATGGGTAATCCTACTTAAATCGACACGCAAGCCGTCACTTTAACAGTCACACGTGTAATTTTGTTGTATGTTAAACAGTCAATTGTATTTAAAATATTTCAATGTAAAAATTAAATAATAAAGGTTGTATCATAGAATATGATTTATCCATGGGCATTCCTAAAATATTTTAATAATAAAGGTTTTAACATAGAATATGGTTTAGTAATGGATAGCCTTAAAATCCATCACTCATAACTGTCGCATGAAACTGTTTCCGTCTTATATAGTTTTGTAGCAAATTTAAGCCTATGTACGAACATGTACGTCCGCTTTAAAATATCAGTGATTATTACGTAGAAAGGTTGAAAAATAAATGATTTCTACTAATTTAGACTATAAACATAAAAAATAAAAGGTCAGCTCATAGCATAGGAAATACGAAACTTGCTTAGCAGTGAATGTGTTGGGATGAGGTAAACATCCACTAACATATTGAACATCCTCCTTCACCTGAGCTACCGGTATGTATTTTAAATGCACAAGTATTTACAGGCATTCTTAACCAGTTCAAATCTATATATAGGCTATATAAAACCAAATACCACTCACTGACTGACTGACTCACTCATCACAATTTCTCAAAAACTACCGAACGGGTTGCAATAAAATTTGGTATGTAGCTTCCTCTAGGGCCCTATGTGTTCGCTAAGAAATGTTTACCAAAAATTGGAAATTTTAGGGGATTTGGGGGGGGGGGGGGGCAAAGTTACTAGAAAAAAAAAACACCAAAAGGATTGGAATGAAATTTGGTATGTAGCTTCCTCTAGAGCCCTAGGTGCTCCCTAAGAAAGGTTTCCAAAAAAATCTAAATTTTAGGGTGGTTTGGAGAGTCAAAGTTACTAAAAATCCCCATAAGAAACACATAGTGTACTATATTTATTGATATGTTTTTATTGCTAATATACATTTAACTTTGATTTGTCTATCCGTGCAAAGCCGGATCGGGGTGAATAAACATTAATTACTATGCGGCGAAACTTTGGACCGTGTGCGAAGCCACGGGAACAACAGCTAGTCATACATAAAAATAACGATTTAAAATCTATCTTAATAAAAGTTAGCTTAACGTCATTATTTTCTTGGAAAAACACATTAAATGTAAAATGTTATGCATTGTAGAGCAGCAGCAGAAACTTAAAATAAAAATGTACGTAACAGGAAAAAACTTTCACATCTTGCTAAGGCATATAAACAACGTAAGACACAGTCATCATAAGTCAAATGTTCACTTAAATTTTACTTTTCTGGTTTTAACTGACTCGAAATCATTGATTAGCACATCTAAGTCCAATTTTCTTACTCCTGCATGTTCAATCGAGAATGTCGCAAGATCTTCCCGAACGAATCCGTCAACGATGAATGTCGTCAAACGATCTTGTCCCATTGAAGATCTTGTAGAAATCTTTTTACTAGTTTAGTAATGTACCTTTATTGAAAAAAACGTAAATTCCTATTGTGCTGTGTGTTTATTAAGTTCCAACGAACAGAACTAGTGTAATATTTAATTTGATAATGATCTGAAAGTTAATAGATCGAAACCGGTCATCTTAGTCCTAGGGCCTAGGCCTTTAAAAGTTTATGATTACCTAACTCTAGAGACTTCGTATATCTCTTATTTTTAAGTCGAGTCGGACAAAATTTTTATTTGCAACAATTCTTGGTAGCGGGGCGTTTTCCTTTGAGAACCCGGCAAAGTTATTGATTTGATGCGGTAAAAAATGTATAACCTAAACAATAATCTTTCTTTTAATCGAAAGTTTGTTTTATGTAGAAAGCGAAAAACATTTTGTCGGACAAATATTGTTGGTCATTTCTGCGCGTCCGACACCCCGAACATGGCAAAGTTATGGCGTCAAAAAATTTAGTACCTAACTGCTGATTTTTTCAGAATCGTTTATAAAATATATATATAACTAAGTGGTAACCTTGTCCGACAAAGTTTTCGTTGCATACTTGTTGTCGGACGCCTTAAAGTTAAGGGTTTCATGCAACCCTTATATTTATGACCTTTTGTCGAACAAAAATAAGGTGTGTAAAGTGTCTTATTTTGTGATCAGTGATTCAATTGTCCGACAAAAAAATTGGGGCAAATAATTAATCCGACAAAAAAAGTTAAATTTTTTAATAAATCTATAAATTGTAAACTGGAGGCGCAGTTTAATTCAAACGCGTTTTTCTCAGTTAGTTATATAGTGCTAAAGCTGAAAATTTACTAAAGTATTATTTATAACATTTAGAAGGGCATAGCAAACCGGTTTGCTAAATTTGTCATCTGCGTTAAATTTGAGGGTAAATAGTTCTTTAAAATTATAAAAAGTCTGTAAATAATTTTCTGCTGAAAATGTTTATTCTTGTGGAATATTTTTTTATTTTATTAAAAACTCTACATCACGATCTTCGTAATACTACTAAAATTTAAAAAACTAAACTTTTATCTTAGGAGAAAAAACTCAAAAAATGTTCTATCGCACCATCCTCTTCTTATATGCGTACATTATTGCAATGTTCAATCAACAAAAAAAAAAAAATAAATAAAAGTGTATGCGTTTTTGCCTAAATTGAGGATTGGGATCCCTCAAATAACGACACAAAAAACAATCTATTTTGCTAAATTTTTAGGGCACAAACCCGATGCTTGAAAAGCTTACTTTGATAAACTACTAATTTTTGGAGGTTAAACCACGCACGAGCTGTATTCATTTAATTGGAAATTCGAATAGAAAAATAACAAAATAATACGACCACGCAGTTGAACCGCTAACGAGAGTTGAGCAAATTTACAAAATTAAGTTTATAAGCCTATGTTTTAGGGTTTCAACCAACAATTTGGGAAATAGGTCTATTCACGACGGTGCTGAATAGCTGCTTGTGTGTATGAAATATATTAGTAGAATTTGATTGCTACTAAGCCTCCAGCTTTCACTCACGCGCCTTCGTCACACTCGCAGCATAAAAACTCGTCCGTCGGCCTCGGATGAGAAGATAAAATCTACCATGTGGCTTTGAAACGGGTACTTTTATGGTATTTTACGTTTTGATCAATTTTGGGGGAACCAAGCGAGCTATAAGATCGCGTAGAAAAAACAAAATGTGGAAAATAATATCCTAAGTTTATATCTTTAGAAACCAGTCTAAAAAAAATCATTCTCGTAGGAAAATCTAAAAAAATAGTTACTTCAGGTCAAAAAACGTGCTTCCGGTTCTTGATTTTTTTGGCTAACGAACTCGTCCGAGCGATGTACACAACCAACATGAGTACCAAATTTGGACCAAATCGGACTTAAAGTGCGGCCGTTAGAGGGCGAACACATATATACATATATTAATTTTAATGACACCCAAAAACGTGTTCTGGGGACCATGATCGGTGCTCCTTTGCTACTCCCGACCTTAACTCTTACCTAAGGGTCACTGCATAGCTCATTTTTCCTATGGAAATTCGCTAATAATGGAATTTTACAAGCATACTAAAACGCTTTCAAATATTGAGAGAGATGTTTTTGGAACAAAGTACAAAGACACATAATATACCTGTCCTATGGTATGCACAAGGTAACTTTGGCATACGATTTGAATGGATGCAAGTTTGGTTTTATAAACATTAAATGGTGCTTAGTATTGAGAATATTGAGTTTATATTCTTTAATTTAATAACGAAGTAGTCAGCTATATACCACCCTTTGTATAAATGTTTATAATGTGTTTATAACAATATTGTACTTGATAATTATAAGCTTACATTAATGTAACTCTTTTAAATTTATTTGTATTTACAGTATAATAATTACTAAATTTTTTTCATTATATATAAATACATTTTGTCAGTTTCTACATAGTAATTTGTTTTCAAATATCCATATAATCTTCCATTTTTGATATGTAGATTAATCATGTTTGCTACTTTTAATATACTCTAATGTTTTCGTTTTTTTTTCGAAAATCCCCACAGATGGTTCAATGTGTTTGAAATATTATTAAAACAAATATAAAATAAATTTTTATGTTAGGTCATAAATATAAGGGTTGCATAAAACCCTCAACTTTTAGGCGTCCGACAACAAGTATGCCCCGACAATTTTGTCGGACAAGGTTACCACTTAGTTATATATATATATTTTATAAATGATTCTGAAAAAATCAGCAGTTAGGTACTACATTTTTTGACGCCATAACTATGCCATGTTCGGGGTGTCGGACGCACAGAAATGACCAATAATATTTGTCCGACAAAATGTTTTTCGCTTTCTACATAAAACAAACTTTCGATTAAAAGAAAGATTATTGTTTAGGTTATACATTTTTTTACCGCATCAAATCAATGACTTTGCCGGCTTCTTAAAGGAAAACGCCCCGCTACCGAGAATTGTTGCAAATAAAAATGTTGTCCGACTCGATTTAAATAAGAGATATACGAAGTCTCAAGAGTTAGGTAATCATAAACTTTTATAGGCCTGGGCCCTAGGACTATCTGTGAAGGAAAGACAGAACGAAAGGAATAGGAATTTACGTTTTTTCAATAAAGGTGCGTTATTAAACTATTAATATATCCTATTCCGGAGGCAAAACCACCTAAAATGAATAAATCTTTTTACTTTCAACTTGTGCCTAGTTTAAGACTAGCCAGTGAAACCATTCATATTAATTAATTGTTACGTTATGTTTTTGAGTAATTTTTTCAATGATCTTAGAATCAAAATCAGGTGATATCTTGACGATTAAGCGAAACAGTCGCGGAGGTCCCCCCCTGCTCCGGCGCCCCTGTCGGGAGCCATCCCTGCCACCTACTTGTTACGCCACTGGTTTAAAATAGGTTAAACATACTCAAAATTGAGTTATCTATATTTAGTTAATATTTAAAATCACTAATTTATTATATTTTACATTTAGGCCTGCACAGGACGATTCTGTAATGCTCGGAGATAAGCTACATAAAGAAAAACCATATTGTCAGGGAACGCTTCTTTTACCAGCTATCAAAAATTTTGTATTTTATAAACTAAAAGTGTTTACCTTCAGAACGGCTTAACCGATTATTTCAATGGTCAGTTTCAAAATTGCGGCTGTTTAAACATTTAAATAATTCAAAAACATTAACGTCAAGAGTAAATTTTTGTAGCCCGTTTCATCTATACTAATACAGTATTATAAAGAAGTCAAATTTGTTTGTTTGTATGTAGGGGGTATTCTTGGAACTACTGAACCGATTGAAAAAATAGTTTTACTAATAAAAAGCTATACTATCCCTGAACAACATAAGTTATAATTCATTTTGTTAAAAAAATTTAAATTTAAATATTTGTAAATTTGGTCGGAAAAAATTCTTAGATTAGGCCTAGACTGATAAACCAACATAGCTACCAATTGAATAAAATAACAGATAAAACAGCTGTTTGCTCCAAATTTTCATTAACAGCTGATTTCAAACTTTGAAGCAATAATTTGTATTTCTAACTTTTACGTTAATTTTTTATTAAAGTGTAGACCTGAGCCTTGCTGGTTCTTTTAACCTTTTTTTATAACTGCTGTTATAAAATATAAGAAATAATTTGGTTTGAACATTTAACATTATTTACCATCTTTGAGGTTATTATTAATCCTACACCTTTATTATAGAGAAAACATAACATGATTATGCGCATAGAAGGTTCAAACGGGGTTGGCGTGCGGAGCACGTAGGGGGTTACCCTAGTGTCCTACATAATGATATGACTGTCAGAACTTTCAAACAAAGGTATCGCCCACAGGAAAAAGCAATAATTAATTTTCAACACCGATATATACAGTAAAACAACTTCCGTTAGTATTTATTAGTTTGATGCGTTACAATACAGACTGACACTGTCAGCAATACACACTCGTTTAGGTTGTTTTACTGTTATCTTTTATTTGACAATTTTGACGGCCATACCGTTTGAAAGAAAATCATAATATAAATGTACTAACGAAATTCCACTCATTGGTGCGGTATACTTTGAAAACTTAAATTACCTTGACAACATAATCAGTACTCCGCGCCAATGAGTGGAATTTTATAGGTGAAATGAGAAAAAGAAAGTCGTAAACCAATGTTAATGTAATGAGAGGGAACGAAGACGGCTACACATTGAATATGCTACTATATTTTATTTTAAAAGTTTTATTAAAATTGTTTTAAAATTTCATTTTTAATTCATGAGTGAAAGTACCGGTAATTCATTGTAGCGGAACAATTCTTAGTTTCAATTTTAATCTGCTAATCTATATTGTTTCAATGAATAGTATTAGTTTATCATTATAAAGTTACTCGTACATATATATAGGCTACTTAATACTGGCGACCTATTTATGATATCATTCATTTTTTATAGAGCTTTCTTGGCATTCCTTTTTAACTTCCCGCTAAGAAAATTGAAAATTTTCTAAAATCGGGAAGTTATTGGTTTCACCCCGTTTTTCGAAAATCAAGTATTCATCAGATCTCGACGTTTTGAGGTCCTAGGAATCTTCCCTGACCACTCCCGAGAGGGTGTCACCCTGTCTGTGTGTATGTGCGTGTGTATGTAAGTATGTGACCCGCTTATAACTTTTGAACGGCTTAACCGATTGGATCCTACTAAACGGCGTTCTAAAGAGTTCCATCAAACTTAGATTTCCTGAAAATTTCAACTAATTCGGACCGGTATGTTCTGAGAAATTTCGAAAAAACTAAGAAATACATTTTTTTTCAAATCAGGTTTTTTTGGAATAACTTTTAAACTTCTTTACCGATTAATTCCAAAATCTAATCAGGTTTTAACCTTGAAAAGCGACGTCGATCGCTACCAGTCCGGTCAAAATCGGTTAATTCGTTCGTGAGATATCGTGAACGAAAGAAAATAAAAAAAAGTGTTTTTTTCTCAATTTCTCCGAAATTTTTCATCAGAAAAATTTTTGTTGTTGATTCTTTTAATGGACTCGAAAAACTGCATCGATTGCCGCAAATAGCATAAAATCGGTTGATTCATTCGCGAGATATCGTGAATGAAAGAAAATAAAAAAAGTGTTTTTCCTCAATTTCTCCGAAACTTTTCATCTGAAAAATTTTTGTTGTTGATTCTTTCAATGGACTTAAAAAACTGCATCGATTGCCGCAAATCGTATAAAAAAGCGGTTGATTTATTCAAAAGTTATGGCAGTTAAAAATTTCCAAAAATAGTGTTTGTTGTAATTAAACTTAGCGGGAAGTTACATGGATGGCCTTTAGGGTCAACCGTTTTCCAATTTTTTTTTTAACACGAAGTGTTTTTTGGGGAGATAAGAGTTAAATTAACAAATACTGCATAGTTAATATAAAATAATGTTAAGGCGTACTGTTAAGTTAGTTGAGTAAACCGTAAAAGCGATTTTGTCCACGGCTATCGAAGCCGCTGGTTCGAGGTGCAAACTGTTTAGGTTTTTTTATCTAAATAATAAATATAGGAGATTATTTTGCACATTATGTTTTTTACACCATCTTTGATATAAAAGTACCCGGTTCAAAACCCACGTGGGGGTGCTGCAAACGAAACGAAGCAGGTCATAATCCAAGGCCGCTTAGTCGAGGTGCAAACTCGAAAGCACCTTCGTGAGTAGAGCAATTTATCAAATAGTTGGTTGAAACCCAAAAATATCTATATGTTAATTTGAAAAGATTTTTTGTAATCCGAGTGAGATCTCGAGTTTTACTGGACCGATATACACGCAGTTGGTACCAAATTAAAGGTAATTGTCTGTATATTTGCCCATTTTGCTTGGATTTCAGCTATAACCAGACTAAATTTTCTAAAAACGGAAATTAAAATCTCTTACGGCAATTTAACATGGTATAAAATTTTAAGCCTATTCCAAGTGATATCTGGAGTTCTATTGGGTTTGTGTTAAATGAAAGGTAATTAACTCTATATTTGCCCATTTGATTTACTATTTTTTTACTATTTTACTATTCCTTCATTTAATATTTTAAAAATGGAATTTAAATTATTTTCTGTTCATTAACATTGTTTTACTGATCAACTGAATATCACAGATTAGCTGAATATAACAGCACAGGTTTACTGATCATAATGTGGTTTGTTTATGCTGTAATTTACTTTATTGAAGTAGATTATGTTTAATTTTGCTGTTGCTTATATATATATATATTTATTTAATATATAATATACTAAAATCAAGCAATAGCGAAGCATTGCCGGGTTCACTAGTATAAACTTAATTTTGGAAATTACTTCAACTCACGTCAGTGGTTCAGCTGTGTGATCGAATTATTGTAATGGAATTGTGTCTATTATTTAATCATGAGTTGATTTGTTTACATACCTAAACTCTAGGCACCTTGCTGGGCACCTTTGCAGATTGTTAAACTCACTACTAACGCCCGCCTCTATTAATTAGCCTGTAGATATTGAGATGATAATTTTTGTTCAATGAGTTTTACTCCTGGTACTTTTTCTGTGACATGAAAAAACAATTAATTTCACAAGTTTGTCGTGTATGTTTGTATGAGGCATATAAGGTATTTTACAGTTTCAAACCTCAGTATTTATTAATTGCTGTTAAAACAGTCGAGAAGTCGTTAAAAAGATTCACTATATTAAAAAAATACCACATTTTAAAGTACAGAATAAACACTATTTCCATGGAAACGATTTTGTATATACTTTCAATAATAGAGCACATTTTAACATGTATAGTATTAAAATAACATCAATATTGTAACTTATAATGAAAAAATAATTTATCGGGACCTCCATAACAATTTTGTTCCTTGTTCCGGGGACTGTACCTGAAATAACTTTGCACAGGATTGCAGTAAAATTAATTTGCTTTCGAAAGATACAGTTCAAAAATTGCACACAGGCTTATGAGTGTGCGAAATTGAGCAAAAACCTTACATGGATAATGAAAAAATCATTTATCGGGAGCTTCATATCAATTTTGTTCCTTGTTCCGCGGACTGTGCCTGAATGACCTTTGCATAGGATTGTAGTAAATTTAATTAATTTTGAATGATATAGCTCAAAAATTTCACACAGGCTTATGAGTGGGAGAAAATTAGGAAAACCCTGACATGGATAGTGCAAAAATAATTTATTGGGAATTTCTTATCGATTTTGTTCCTTGTTCCGGGACTGTACCTGAATTACCTTTGCACAGGATTGTAGTAAATTTAATTAGGTTTTGAATTATATAGCTAAAAAATTGCACTCAGGCTTATGACTTGGAGAAATGGAGCAATACCCTGACATGGATAATGAACAAACAATTTTCTCAAAAACAATTCAATAATTTCTTCAAGCTTTAAGTAGTTTAGAAGTTTGTACATTGGAAACAAGGTTAAATGTTTGGAAGAGTTTCGGGCTACAAAATCAATGCTCTTAATAAATTGGGTAAAATAGTATATTTCGCAACTAGGGCCGAAAATGAAGTTTTGCAGGCTTGAAACGATCGAGAGCTGCAAAACCCTTTCGGCCGTGGTGCGAACGCTATTTTTCACCACACTACACAATAAAATAAACACTATATAAAATTAAAAAGAATATTTATTTAGCACACATGAAAAAGAAATGAGGTTATTAACTAGCTAGCTATGGAAAGTACAGTTTTACCTCAGTTGCTAGACAACGGTGAAAATAACAATTATGTGTGTGCCACTAGTCTGTCGGCAATACCGATTGAATCATTTGCCATATGGGCCTATTTCATAACGAAATTGTGTTGAGATATACGTTCATATTTTAATTGAATAAACGAACAGCTGACTTTACGGCCCTAGGGCAGAAAAGAGCTACTTTCGGCCTCCAAATGACGTTCCGAAAATAGCTGAAAACATCGTAGTGTGGTGAAAAACAATTTTTGCAGAAATAATTTATCGTTTTACATTATTTTGTTTGTTGTTGGAAAAGTTCATATGTGCGAAAGTTGAAAGTAACGATAGGAGCTGTGATAGTTTAGACCCAACTAGAAGAAAAACACAAAACATATAAATTTTGGTAAAGTCGGGGCGTTCTCAGCAACATTATGTTATGTGCCAATGGTAGCAGGCGTAATATTTCACTAAAATCTTGGCAAGGCTCTCTGGCTGGTGCCAAAATGACTGAAATAGACTGACATAAATTTAGGCAATATTAAATGGCTTATGTTATATTATATTTATTAACGAATTTCCACAGGAAAGATGTGGAATTGCAGTGACTCTTACGTTGAGACCTAAGGTCGGAGTAATAAATGAGCACCGACCATGGTCCCCAGAACCGGTTTAGGGTGTCATTGAAAGCTTTATATATATACTAGCCGGCTTTGCACGGATAGACAAATCAAAGTTAAATGAATATTAACAAAAACTATATACCAATAAATATACTATACTATGTATTTCTTATGGGGACTTTTAGTAACTTTGACTCCCCAAAACCCCCTAAAATTTAGATTTTTTTTAAAAACCTTTCTTAGCGAGCTCCTAGGGCCCTAGAGGAGGCTACATACCAAATTGCATTCCAATCCGTTCGTTGTTTTTTTTATTAAATTTTACCCCCCCAAACCCTACCTAAAATTTTGAATTTTTTGAAAACCTTTCTTAACAAGCACCTAGGGCGTTAGAGGAAGCTACATACCAAATTTCATTCCAATCCGTTCGGTACTTTTGGAGAAATTGTGATTTAGTAACTTTGACACCCCCAAACCCACCCCCTAAAATTTTGAATTTTTTTAAACCCTTTCTTAGCTAGCATCTACGGCCCTAGAGGAAGCTACATACCAAATTTCTATAAAAACTAAAGGTTATAACATATAAAATATCTGTACTATTAATGCAACACTGCTTGTACTATCGTAGATATTAACCAACTAACCTTAAACATTTACATATCTATTATTAATGTGTTATTCTGGTTGCTATGGTAATAATTCGAAACGCTTTCAAGAAACGTGTGTCGATTTTATGCCTAAAATTGTGTTAAGCCTTTGGTCCAAATCAGCTGTTTTATTAATAATGTGTAACAATAATTATGTTGAATTATAATAGATGTTTGAATTATATTACAGTTCATTGATTTTTCCTTTGTGTTTGTTTTCATTTTGTTAAACCAACTTAAAGAAGTTGTTGTTTGTGAAAAATAATTAACTGATTCTAACGTGCTAATTTGATTGCTACGGTAATGAATGTAAATGAATTAAAATAAACGGTACCAGGAACTGGCACATACTTTCTCACAAACACATTTAAATTACTAAACAGACTCACTGTGACTTGTAGGGTGGGGTAGGAGAGTTTTTTTATTAAAGTTGGAGATTAACTAATAAATATTATTATTATTATCTATAGAGAAAACTATTCGTTCGATTTCAAAAAAATTTGCACCAAACACGTCAATTAGGTCTTTATAGATGCACGTAAAAAGGTTTTGAAATTTTTTTAAAAACAACCATCTTTATGGCAAAAAAAACCCCAAAAAATCAGTTATTATTATTATTATTAGCTAAACGAGAATTTTTAGAAAGATGCGGGTTTTTGTATATGGTAGGGCACATTAAAGGCTACAAATAAGCCAAATTTTATCAAAATCGTTAGAGCCGTTTTTTTATAAAAAAATAATAACTGATTTTTGGGGGGTTTTTTGGCCAAAAAAGGGGGTTGTTTTTCAAAAAATTTGAAAACCGTTTTTCGTGCATCTATACAGGCCTACTGGACATGTCTGGTGCAAATTTGGTTGAAATCGATCGAATAGTTTTCTCTCTAGCTTTGTATACTTTTATTAAAGTAGGCGATTAACTAATAAATATTATTATTATTAGCTAGAGAGAAAACTATTAGATCGATTTCGAACAAATTTGCACCAAACACGTCAAT
>JAGFPH010007888.1:0-18290 GCA_018207615.1 Philaenus spumarius | reverse complement strand
AAGTAAACTGTTTTAACACAACTTAAGGAATGAGGAAGTACAATGTCAATTTCAGTGGTATTACCAAGTAAACTGTTTTAACACAACTTAATGTCCATTTCAGAGGTATTACCAAGAAAACTGTTTAACACAACTTAAGAAATGAGGAAGTACAATGTCCATTTCAGAGGTATTATTATGGAGCCTATTCGGGAAATCGTTCTAACCACGAAGACGCTGAATAGCTGCCACGTGTACGAATTATATTAGTAGAATTTGTTTGCAAGTCTGTCTCCAGTCCCGGTTCACTCGTCGCTTCGTTCCGCTCGCAGAAGAAAAACTCGCTTATTGAGTTTGCACCTCGCCCTTATGGCCTCAGATTGTAGACTTCTTCGGCTAGCAGCGGATAAACTCGCTCCGCGAGTTGGCGTCCCGGCCGACGGCCTTCCCACATGGATTTTAACCTTGTCCGTTTATGGTATTTTCAGTTTTCATCGATTTGGGGAAACTGGACGGACTATAATTTCGTGCAAAAAAACAAAATGTGTAAAATAATATCCTATATTTATTTTTTTAGGTAAATCTTAAAATTGTTCATAATTAATTATTTTAAATTAAGTAAATCATATTTTTTTATTTATTTAAAGCATTTTTAAATGTAACTAGTAAACCCCCGTGAAAAGTCACAGGCTGATTAATTAGATACACATTAGAAATACACAATTTAAAAAACAAACTATTTACAAACAACATTAAGGCCTACTTATCTAGTTCTTCTTTCAATTTGTATAAAAAAAATATATTGATGATAAAAGGTTGTATTTATAAATAGATTATAACCTCAAAGCAAATATTATAACGAATATTATAGTATTCATTAGTTCTATAACTCATATTAAAAAAAATTAACTTCACAAGAAATTATAACCATTGAAGTTGTAAACATAACCCCAAACTATAATCTACACTATGTTTACAGATGATGGGTGAAATCAGCTGATAATAAATTACTATATATTACTCACGTACGTACGTACTTACGCTCGTACACTCGCTTTTATAGGAGTTGAATGTACAATAAAATTTCGTATTGAAGCATTTTCTTGCTTATAAGTTGGCACCTCCACGTGGGGTCGTAATGTAAACTTTCGTCCTTCTATGTATTAAATACTGAGCATACCGATTTGCTTATCTAAACTGTTTAGTACCGTACTATTTATTGTAAAACCCCTTGGTGTTTTAAAAGTGCAGATTTCAAGCAGAAAATAAACAACGAAGATAAATATTTTACCTTAAACACCAACCCCTCACATAACTGCAGAGGGTTGATTACAGTTGGGGAATGTTTTTATCTCTGGAAAATTGCATGTTTCAGTAAAATACTGTAAAAAAGGGATTTCATGTTCGCAGTTTCTTCCTGTGATCCATACTGCAAGCGAAAACGTACAAACCTATTCGTTTTGAACTTTTAACGAATAGTTCAGTAGATTCTAAACGTTAAATCCTAAACAAAATGTGTTTTGTTATACTAGCGTTTAAAGCAAATAGGAGAATCCTATACTAATATTATAAAGAGGAAAAGTTTATTTTTTGTTTGTTTGTATGTAGGGGGTAATCTGTGGAAGTACTGAACCGATTGAAAAAATAGTGTTACTAATAAAAAGCTACACTATTCCTGAGTAACATAGGCTATAATTCATTTCTATAAAAATATTTTTTTATTTCAATATTTGAAAATTTAGTAGGAAAAAATTCTTAGGTTAGGCCTAGACAGATAAACCAATACATGTATTTACATTTATTACCATAGCAACCAATTGAATAAAATAACAGATAACAGCTGTTTGTTCTAATATCCTTAAGCTAGCCATACACGGTCCGATTTGTAGGACGACCGAGTTGGACTGCAAGTTGGATGCGTTTTACCACTCACGATCCAACTTACCACCCAACTTACGATCCAACTAACGTTTCCAATTCAGTCTTCTTTCCTAGTTTAATCGTGGTAGTTGTATCAAAATGTCTAGCAATTACTATATGCAAATAATTAGACTAAACAATTCCCTATATTTTATCAGTATACTTACAATGACTTATATTTTTAAATATAGTAGACAACCGCCTACATTTTTCAATATAGTAGACAACCGCCTATATTTTTTCAGTTTAGTAAACAATCACCTGCATTAAATTTGTCATTATACTAAACAATCCCCTATATTTTGTCAGAATACTTTCAATCGCCTACATTTTTCAGTATACTAAGCAATAACCTATATTTTTTTTCAGTATACTAAACAATCACCTATATTTTTTTCAGTTTACTAAACAATTACCTATATTTTTTAAATATAGTAGACAACTGCCTGAATTTTTTAGTGTAGTAAACATTCCCCTATATTTTTCAATAGATTAAGAAATTATTTTTGAACTACTGCGACGCGAAGATGCTCACAAACATATCAGTTTGCATAAATTGCATCACTTGTGTTCACAAACACCTATTATCCCGATACAATTCAATAAATTCCAAAACCCTTTATTATTCATTATTATAGAAGTAAAAATGTGCAAAGTATAGCGGAAAAAGGAAGATCGAACAACAGCTAAATCAAAGTTTAGACTGACGCAATCGGACGATCAGTCCGACTCCGTCGGAAGTTGGAAGTCGGATCATCTTGTAGTCTGGTCTGGGACTCCGATTTGTCCGATCATCCAACTCGTCGTCCATCAAGCCCATTGACGCTCCTACATCGGATCCTACATCGGACATCGGACATTGAATCGGACTACAAATCGGACCGTGTATGGCTAGCTTTATATACATACGTGTAGTAGTTTTTTGTGAACACAACTCCTCCCTTATTCCTGAACCAAATTTAATGTCTGAGTTGTCAAAAAATTCGTTTCATTTCGAAGTTTTGTAATACGGTTTTAGATGACAAAAATTCTTATCCTTAATGGCGTGAGCTAATCTCAAAGGTTGGGTTTTCCCCACAAGATTAACATGGAACGAATTTAAAAACCATTTATATACAAAACGGCTGTTTATAATAAGAAACAAACTAATTCAGCTGCTTTCGTGGATGTAAATAATGATGTTTATAGTAAATTAAACATAATTTTACGTTAGGCCTAGACTGTTGAAACAACTTCTTGAATGTATTTACATTCATTACCATAGCAAATAATTGAATAAAATAACAGATAAAACAATTGAATGGGATGTCCAGCTTTTAGTACAAAATAATATTTTAAGTTAGGCCTATACTGAATCAACACATAAAACAATACACACAAACCAATAAAAGCTTGCGTTAAGGAATAAAACATAAAAAAAAACTATGTTACATCCTAATTAAATAAATAAATAAGTAGGCCTATTTATTGGTAATACACGGTAATTGATAGTGAGTAACTTTTTGGTTAGGTTTTTGACCTGAACCTTACTGGTTCTTCTAACCTTTATTATAACTGCTGTTATAAAATATACGAAATAATTTGATTTGAACATTTAACATTATTTACCATCACCGCTTTGGGGTTATTATTAATCCTACACCTTTATTATAAAGAAAACATAACACCATTGTGTGTACAGAAGGTTCCAACGGGGTTGGCGTGCGGAGCACTCATGTGTTTGCCCTAATAGTTTATAATTTCTTATATGTAGTTAGAAAAATTTATATAATGCGGTTTTACCTCCGTTTCCAACTTTACGTACGAGTAAAAGACATTTGTTTGCAACACTCTCTCAGATCGATCTATCATGTTTTACTTATGGCGTAATCTTGCATAAAACGTCGTTGTAACTTATACGTTATGAAACCATCCATCACGCTGGAACCCAACATCTGGCCTTAAGTCCACCTTTATTTTAAGTTTTACTTTATGCGATTTGTAAAGAAATTACTGTGAATTCAACTTCTATATAATATTTACTATCAGTAGTAAAATTAACAATATTAAAACTGAGTGTATCCTAAAACTATTTTAATTTAACGCACAATAATTCGATTACGAAATTTTAGAGAATTTCCAAAATTAAGTTTAGGCCTATACGTTTTAGGGTTTCAACCAACTATTTGGGAAATTGGTCTACTGACGAAGACTTTGAATAGCTGCCGTGTACGAAATATATTATTAGAATTTGTTTTCACTTCAGCCTCCAGCCACGGCTCACGATCTGCTTCGTTCCGCTCACATCTCTACGGTAAAATCTCACGTGCATTTGAACTGGGTACTATTGTGGTACTTTACGTTTTTATTGATTTTTTGGGAACTAGACGATCTATAAGGTCGTGTAAAATAATGATCAGAACAATCCCCTATATTTATTTTTTAGATAACACCCTAAAAGAGTTTCATACTTGTACGAAAAATCTAAAAACATTATTACTTTCGCTCTAAAAACTTATTTGCGGTTGTTGGATTTTTGCTAACGAACTCATCCGAACAACTTAGAAAACCATCGAGTGTAAATTTGGACAAAATCGGTCGTAAAATGCGACCGTTAGAGTGCGAACAAATATATACATATATAAAGTTTTTAATAATTCTCCTAAACTTGTTCTGGGGACCATGACCGATGCTCATTGACTAATTCCGATCTTAGGTCTCAAAATAACTGCCACTGTATTATCTCTTCTTTCCCATGGAAATTCGCTAGTAACAATACCAACTAACTATAACTATTCGCTTTGGGTTGTAAGTATAGAGGAAAACATAGTCACAGCCAATACCGTCAAGTTTAATGTATATAAACATTATTGCGTAATATTTACACTACCTAACATCGTGGACTCTTGATTAGCTTTTTGTGTTGAGAAAAAAATATCTTTTTTATTATCTTAAATGTAATACGCCTCAGATTTGTAAAACTTTGACCCATACTGGAACACCCAAAATTTACACTCGGAAGAATACTAATATATAGTTATCATTATTTCGAATCAACCCTATAAAATCGAGTGTACGTACATATGTGAGTAACAATAAAATATAACTGCTAATTTCACATAGCATGTGTTATACTTAAACAGAACCTAGCGTAGAATTTGTACACGCTCGTACACCGGAAGTTTGTGTTCCTACTCGAGTGTATACGCTGCACTCTGGTGGTTATCACATCAACTTGTTGCTCGCGGAGGGATACTAGAAAAATAATATATCCGTTAATTTTCAATGTGCGAGAGAATACTGCGTTTAATAAGACATACTCACATACGTTGTCACGCATGCGCATTTCGGTATCTATACAGTCAGGGTTACGACCGCAACCCTCTAGTTTCCGCTTTTATGAAGCTGCCCTATATTTGAAAGAAAGAAACGCACACAAACTCAATTCTAGTAGTGCACAGCGCTGCCACTTGGAGAGCTGCGGTAAATTCAGAAATATTTTTTCATTCCTGCCGAGCCTCAAAGCAGGGAATTGTAAGTATAGGGTGTAATAAATCAGAGTTAAAAACACCTGAAAATGAACCACGTTTATCGCATAATGACATGGAAATCCATTAATAATGTTTTGGCTTTTGGCAGAGTTCCCGACGATGAGTATTCTTTACTTTTGAGTAATTTTTGCACGAAAGCTTTTATAACCAAACCTTATGTAAAGTCTTGCGTTCACAGTATTTTTTCAACCCTTTAATTTTAGAGAACTAATTTTACCAACTTTTGTACAGTTAATTAACTTTGCAAATTTAGGAATACGTAATGCAGTTTTATTCAGTCCAGCTTCCGAGACATGCTGTTATTTTTTACTTCAAATCTAGAACTATTTTGATGTTACATTGTTGTTTCGTTTAACCGTAAAATATATTTATTGAATTAAATTACTGCACTGTTATTGTCTTTTCAAAGTCAATTACCAGGAAATTATGTTTTTAGTTATTTTTTCGTCAACTTGGGTAACTCTTGACCAACAGAATTTATAAAAAATATGTCGGTTTCTGTAGGTAAAAAAACAACCGAGTTATTGAAAAAAAAACTGAAAACATTATTTCTTGGTAATTGTCTACAATATTTAAAATTAACCTAAAACTAATATTTCATAGCAATGGGTTTTATATTATTTATTAAAACTATGATAATTCAAAATAAACGGTACCAGGAACTTTCACATACTTTCTCACAAACATATTTAAATTATTAAAGAGATTCATTGTGAGTTCATAATTTTAGATGGGGTAGGAGTGGTGATATTAAAGTAGGAGATTAACTAATAAATATTATTATTATTAGCTGGAGAGAAAACTATTCAATCGATTTCGAACAAATTTGCACAAAACATGTCTATTAAGTCTGTATAGATGCTCGAAAAAAAGATTTTGAAAAAACCCCCCCAAAAATCAGTTATTATTATTATTATTAGCTAAACAAGAATTTTCAGAAAGATGGTTTTCTGCAGATGGTAGGGTACGATAGGGGCTACAAATAAGCCAAATTTGATCAAAATCGTTATAGCCGTTTTATAATAAAAAAAAATAATAACTGATTTTTTTTGGCCAAAAAGAGGGTTGTTTTTACAAATTTTTCAAAACCCCTTTTCGTGCATCTATATAGGCCTAATTGACATGTTTGGTGCAAACTGGTTCGACATCGATCGAATAGTTTTCGCTCTAGCTTTGTATACATACAGACAGACATTTTGTAAAAAACACTTTTTTGTACTCAGTCCCAAAACGGATATTTCCACAAAAATCTCAACATCGGTGTTTTTTGCGATCACTATACTTTCTCTATACTATATTATAGTGAGTAAGTAAAATGTTATTTTGCGTGACATTAAAAAGTCAATTATTTGGTCTCTTGTAAAGTTAACGGTTTTCAAGATAATTCCACGTGAACAATTTGTAACGGCCGCCATTTAGAAAGTTATAAAAAAGTAAATGTGTGCGGTCGTGGGACCCCCGTCAGGAACGAGGTTCATCCGCCTTTTCTTCAATTCTTTTAACCTGCCTTAACGGCAACGTACTCACTCAATTTTAATCTTTCGACTGCCTTTTATTACTAGATAGTTTTTTATATTATAGTTTATTTTAAAGTTTGAATCATGCACTTATCATTGTTTAGTTATATCTGGTAGAATATTTAGTGTCTGCCTAGCAAACTGGTTCAATTCTGATTGGAAATATCAATAGCAGAAATAGAAAGTTAGGGGAACATTTTACTTTTAGTCGTCCTAAATTCTCGTGAACAACTTCATACCGATCTATCAAGTTTTTTCTTGTGGTGTAATCTTACACGAAACCATCCATCACGCTGCAACTCAACAGTTGGACGTCCGCCAACAATAAAAAAAGTAAATGTGTGCGGTCGTGGGACCCCCGTCAGGAACGAAGTTCATAACGCCTTTTCTACACAACAACATACACACATAATTTTAATCTTTCAATTACCGTTTATTATTAGACTGTTTTTTATACAAATATTTGCTGTTTCCATACGTTTAATGTTATTATAATAAATGTGTAGAATTAATTATAACATCAAAGCTAAGATGTTAAACACAGTTAAATGTCCATTCAATGTAAATACATTCAATAAACATATAATATTTCATAAATACCTTTACTGGATTTCTGCTCGCAGTCCTGTTTGTTTTTTGGTTAGATGACGACCGTTTCGCCTATTTGGGTCGTGTAAATAATACAATTTTAAATGAGACGTGTGTGTTTTGTTAGAACTATATTATAACAATTTGACATGCATTACGCAAATTAATGCCAATTAATGTGTATTTATTTGAATTTATAAATTGATTTGATAGTGCCTGATAAATAGGCGAAACGGTCGTCATCTACTCAAAAATTAAACAGGACTGCGAGCAGAAATCCAGTAAAGGTATTTATGAAATATAGTATACCCGGTCCAGTAAGGCAAACAAAAAGTAATATAAACATATAATGTTCGTTCATCAGTCTAGGCCTAACCTAAAATTATTGTGTGCATTTTTAATTTATTTTAACTGTCATAGCGGCAACATACATACAATAATTTTACGTTAGGCCTAAAATTACTTCCTAGGCTTAACCTAAAATTTCAACGCATGACGATAATATCCGAACTACGCCGGACTGAACCGATCGTCTCATAATTTAAACTGATGAACCAAAACACATGTTTCTTGAATGTATTTACATTCATTGCCATATCAACCAATTTGGTAACGTTTTTTTCGCTACTCGTATTTTATATTTGTCATTGCCATAGCAACCAATTAATAACACTTTTTTCGTTACTCATTACATTTTCTATTTGTTAACTCCTACCGCTACAAGCGTTGAGGAACTTCGTTCCAAAAAATTCTACTGAAATTTATTTAAGTTGTACAGTGGCAGTAAGTAGTTAATTGATCAGTAGGTACAACAAAACACAGCAAATGTCTATGTACTGAACTTGTAATATTTATGTATCTCATTTAAGACCAGGTGATTAACAAGTGTTTTAGAATTGAGATTTAATAAGGATTTGTTTCTTTAAACTGTATCATCATGTCATGTACATTATTTCTCAAAGGGGTTTTTTTTGTGGCTTAATTCTTCATAAAAAATTATGATCAAACATAATTTTAAATAATATATAGTAATAATATAAAACATTAACTTTTTTTTGTAATGAACATTAAATAATTTTAAAGCTTATGTTCCCTGCTATTGACAAAAAATAGATGAATAGCTTAAAACTAATGTTTTCGTAAAGCAAATGTATTAAAACAAATTTCATATGAAAGTTCATGTGATTCCTAAAGAAAGGCACCATTTATTAACAATCCGTTTAACTAACATGACAGCTGTTAGTTAGATTGTTTACATGCTATATGCAAGTGTAATCTATCAAGCAAATCAATCAAATTAAATCAACGTAAAGTACGAAATATTCGCGTAGGTCAGTTAATATTTAAATAGTTCGCATGACTGTGTAATACACTGCACGATATTGGTAGTTGGCCTTTGTGAATAACCTTTGTGTGGTTCGTAGTTAATAGTGTTAAATAATTGATGAATTGAAATTTAACAAACAATCATTTGAATAGAAGTTAGTGTTTGACTAATCAGTGTTTTATGTCTTTAGGGGTCCGTCAATGTCTAATCCGTAGGGGTTTTCGTATTTTACTTATCAAAACCGAGCGGAGCTTTTAAGATCTTCCACCCCTCCCACACCTTCACACAAACTCGTTCACTACTCAGTTATGACACCCGCACTTTTCCCGGATGCTTCAGTTGGCAGCTGTACTGCAATCGTTCTACCAGCCATTTTTCTCCACCGTGCGCAACCCTTCACGTTAGTTACGTATTTGTGTTTCTGTTGTTAAGAACAGTATTCTGTGTTACTGCCAAGATAAATAGAAATGAATAAGAAAGTCTTTTAAATCTTTGGGTTATAAAATGATTATGAGTACAACCTTTTATTAGCGAATTTCCATACGAAAAATGAGCTATTGCAGTGGCCCTTGTGGTAAGACCAAAGATCGGGAGTAGCAAATGAGCACCGATCATGGCCACCAAAATACGTTTTCGGGAGTCATTAAAAATCATATATTTATGTGTTCGCACTCTAGCGGCCGCATTTTAAGACCGAATTGGTTCAAATTTAGTATACATTTTGTATGTCTACGTCGCTGGGACGAGTTCGTTAGCCAAAAAAAATCCAACAACCTGAAGCACGTTTTTTGACCAGAAGTATCTATTTTTTGAGATTTTTCCTACGAGAATGATTTTTTTTAGAGTTTTTTCTACAAATATAAATATAGGATGTTATTCTACACATTTTGTTTTTTTACGCGACCTTATAGCTAGCTTGGTTCCCCCAAAGTCGATCAAAAAGTAAAATACCATCAAAGTACCCGGTTCAAAGCCATTTGGTGGATCTTAACGTGGGGTTGGCGTGCGAAGCACGCAATGCATTGTATATTGAAGATACTCCCAATACGGGGGGTTGGCGTGCGAAGCACGCAATGCTTTGTGTAATGAAAATACTCCCAATACGCGGAATGGCGTGCGAAGCATTTTGCAGCTATTCAGCACCGTCTCTATCTCCCAAATTGTTGGTTGAAACCCTAAAACATAGGCCTATAATATTAATTTTCGAAATTTGCTCAACTCTCGTCAGCGGTTCAACTGCGACTGCGTGGTCGAATTATTATAAATATATTTTCATTTATACAAATTTAAAGAAGATACCCATTCGTTTAGCTTCGGAAACATTCGTACATCTTCGTATATTTTAGAACAATATTTTTATCTAAAGCTTATAAAACAACACAAAATGTAAATATATTACCGTAATACACTTCAAAACTTGACTTGTGCAACAAAGTACATGTTGAATAAAATTTTACTCAATAAACTACCTTATTTAGAAATGTTTTTAATTACCTACTACAGCTGGTGGTACCCACCGTGCGACACTCCTCGCGTAACTATTATTGACGCGATCTCTGTAGGGCTGAATAACATTGTATTTTGTTTGAAATTTATTTACATTTTTTAAGAGCATATTTGGTTAACTCATCATCGCCTGGTACAGTATGGCGTATCAATAAAACCAAACATATTACCAGCATAAACTAGTTAACTATCGATTAAAAATCTATCTATAGGCTATATATAAAAGCGAAATACCACTCACTCACTCACTCACTAATCACGATTTCTCAAAAACTACCGAACGGATTGAAATGAAATTTGGTATGTAGCTTCCTCTAGGGCCATAGGTGCTTACTAAGAAAGGGTTTGAAACAATTTGAAATTTTATGGGGGTTTGGGGGGTAAAAATTAATAAATCAGGATTTCTCCAAAATTACCGAATAGATTGGAATGGCATTTGGTATGTAGCTTCCTCTAGGGACATAGGTGTCCACTAAGAAAGGGTTTGAAAAAATTTGAAATTTTATGGGGGTTTGGGGGATCAAAGTTATTAAAAAAGATTTCTTCAAAACTACCGAACGGATTGGAATGAAATTTGGTATGTAGCTTCCTCTAGGGCCATAGGTGCTTACTAAGAAAAGGTTTGAAAAAATTGGAAATTTTAGGGGGGTTTGGGGGGTAAAAATTAATAAATCAGGATTTCTTCAAAATTACCGAACAGATTGGAATGACATTTGGTATGTAATTTTCTCTCGAGCCATAGGCGCTCGCTAAGAAAGGGTTTAAAAAATTTAGAAATTTTAGGGGGGTTTGGGGGGATCAAAGTTATTAAATCACGATTTCTTCAAAACTACCGAACGGATTGGAATGAAATTTGGTATGTAGCTTCCTCTAGGGTCATAGGTGCTCACTAAGAAAGGGTATGCAAAATTTAGAAATTTTAGGAGGGGTTTGGGGGGATAAAATTTACTAAAATCATAATTTCAGATCTTTTATTATTATGACAATAGTGCTTTTATTATTTAAGATCTATATATATAAAAGCCAAATACCACTCACTGACTGAACATTAAAAAAGAATACAGTTACGTTAAAAAGATTGAAAATACCAACCACCACTGGCTACGCCGTACGGGTCAGCTAGTAGTTAATAAAAATAACACCGGCGCAAATTAAATACCACGATCAGCTGGGATTGCAGTACATTTTGTTTACAGGTAGAATATCTGTTTATATAAGCTTTGAACTGACTGAATGACTGAGACTGACATTTCAGTGAAAATGTCAGAGTAAATAATACTGTAACATATGTTTCCCTTCCACCGCGAGGAGTTGGTCATCCAAATCAGCTGTTTTATTTATAATATGTAACAAAAGATGTTTGAATTTAATCATAATAAAGTGAGTATTTTTCGTAGATTTTTGTTTGTGTTTGATTTCAGTTTGTAATCTAACCTAAAATGCCATTGGTTGTGAAGATGCCATAAAATGATTCTAAATTTGCTAAGTTGGTTGCTATGGTAATGAATGTAAACAAAAAAGTGTTGCTCGGGCTTTGATCAGAATAGTTGTTTTATCTGATAAAGGGCTGGGAGTGAAAACCTGGACTTCGACTATTTTTACGCTTTAAAAGCAAATTTGAAAAAAGCTTTCTTTCAAATACCTTAAAATTTTCGTATTTGTATCTCAAGTGGGTTTTGATTTACGTTGGTTTTATATCGGTCAGTCCAGGGCTAAGCCATTTATATAAATAGATTATTTCATACAATACTTATATCC
This sequence comes from Philaenus spumarius, assembly GCA_018207615.1. NCBI lineage: Eukaryota > Metazoa > Arthropoda > Insecta > Hemiptera > Aphrophoridae > Philaenus > Philaenus spumarius. The sequence goes on along the minus strand of JAGFPH010007888.1, from coordinate 6,165 downwards.
ATAAAATAATAACGCATGAATAATAAATATTCAAATTACACAAATGCAGGTAGATATCGTAATTCAATTATTAAACATAGTTACAACCTACTGCGTAATTTCTAATGGCAGATTAAAATTATGTTGGTAGTATTATATTTGTATAATTTTAATTGATGGTCAGTTTTAATTCATAATTAGGTTTTAAGTCGTTATCATTTTTTATATACTACGCGTTAAACATTTACTCTCCAATAAACACCAGTTGAATAGAAATGATTTATTCTCTCCAATAAAATGTATTTAATAATAATGCATTTGCTTTCAAAATAAAATACCAACAACAAATACAGGTTACATAATTGCACTTTTTGTATACAGAACAGCTGAACCGCTAACGTGAGTTGAACGGATTTCCAAAATTAAGTTATATGTTTTCAACCAACTATTTGGGAAATTGGTGTACTCACGAAGGCGCTGAATAGCTGCCCGCGTTTAAGAAATATATTAATAGAATTTGTTCGCACATCAGCCTTCCACGGGGCTTCATTCCGCTCGAAGTGGAAAAACTTGCTTTGCGGCCTATAATTAATTATGGACTGCGATTTACAACACATTGCGGCCTTGGATCGGAAAATTCCCTGCGTGTATTTTAACTGGGTACTTTAATGGCATTTTACGTTATTATCGATTTTGGGGGATACAGATTGTATAAGGTCATGTAAAAAAATGTGTAGAATAATCACATATATTATTTCTCAAGGCCATTTTTTTGTCGGTATGCCATAACTTCCTTAATACATCATCAAATTACAAGAAAGAGTCATCATTTTAAAGCTTTCCTTAACCACTATACCGGAAAAATATACAAAATACAATTGTACGAAAAAAATTTGGAAAACGGTTGACCCTAAAGGCTATCCATGTAACTTCCCGCTAAGTTTAATTACAACAAACACTATTTTTGGAAATTTTTAACTGCCGTAACTTTTGAATGAATCAACCGATTTTTATGCGATTTGCGGCAATCGATGCAGTGTTTTAAGTCCATTGAAAGAATCAACAACAAAAAATTTTCAGATGGAAAGTTTCGGAGAAATTGAGTAAAAACCCTTTTTTGATATTATTTCGTTTACGATATCTCGCGAATGAATCAACCGATTTTTATGCGATTTGCGGCAATCGATGCAGTTTTTTGAGTCCATTGAAAGAATCGACAAAAAAAATTTTCTGATGAAAAATTTCGGAGAAATTGAGAAAAAACACTTTTTTAAAATTTTCTTTCGTTCACGATATCTCACGAACGAATTAACCGATTTTGACCGGACTGGTAGCGATCGACGTCGCTTTTCAAGGTTAAAAGCTGATTAGATTTTGGAATTGATTGGTAAAGCCGTTTAAAAGTTATTCCAAAAAAACCTGATTTGAAAATTTTTTATTTCTTAGTTTTTTCAAAATTTCTTAGAACCTACCGGTCCGAATTAGTTGAAATTTTCAGGAAATCTAAGTTTGATGGAACTCTTTAGAACGCCGTTTGGTAGGATCCAATCGGTTAAGCCGTTCAAAAGTTATAAGCGGGTCACATACTTACATACACACACACACACACACACGCACACACACACACACACACACACACACACACACACACACACACACACATACATACAGACAGGGTGACACCCTCTCGGGAGTGGTCAGGGAAGATTCCTAGGACCTCAAAACGTCGAGATCTGATGAATACTCGATTTTCGAAAAAAGGGGTGAAACCAATAACTTCCCGATTTTAGAAAATTTTCAATTTTCTTAGCGGGAAGTTAAAAAAATAATAATAAAGAATCCGAAAGTAACAGTGATAAGTAAGTAAGTTGTAGGGATATTTTCCTGGCGTTGGCAACACTGATGAAAACAATACCCAGCTGGAGAGCTGCCGTTACGCCACTACATTGGTATTTTTAATTAATTGTAAGCTTGGTTAAACACATCTATTCTTTACTTCAACCCTCACCTATGCCCATGACGCACTAAATACGCACTATACGATACTAAATATACGGTGTGTACTTTAATTAAGTGGGATTTAATTAAGTTAGAATGCGAATGCTTCGCACTGGTCAGCTAGTATCTTATATTTATTATTTTAGATAAAACCACTACAGTTTCTTTCTAGTACAAAACATCTTAAACAAATTTTACTCCCGTTGAAAAACGTGATTAAAGTTGTTGGATTTTTGACAAACGAATTCGTCCGAGCGACTTAAACAACCAACGTGTGTACCAAATTTAGACCAAATCGGACTTAAAATAGGGCCGTTTAGAGTACGAACACATATACATAATTGCAGAGTGTTTCGTGAGAGGTTGGTACAACTTTAGGAGATAATATGGGAAATAAAAAAACTAAATTGTTCATCTGAACGTAGGTTTGGAAAAGCTTCGTTTACTAGATATCCGCTATTTTTACTTTCCCACTATACTATAGTATAGAGAAAGTATAGTGATCGCAAAAAAAATCGATATTGCGATTTTTGTGAAAATATCCGTTTTGGGCCTCCCTGAGTCCAAAAAGGTGTTTTTTACAAAATGTATGTCTGTATGTATGTCTGTATGTCTGTATGCATACAAAGTTAGAGCAAAAACTATTCGATCGATTTTGAACAAATTTTCAACAAACATATCAAATAGGCCTATATAGATGCACGAAAAGGGGTTTGAAAACTTAGGAAAAACAACCCCCTTTTTGGCAAAAAACCCCTAAAAATCAGTTATTATTTTTTTCTAAAAAAATGGCTATAACGATTTTGATCAAATTTGGCTTATTTGTAGCGCTTAATGAACCCTACCATATGCAGAAAATCGTATCTTTCTAAAAATTCTTGTTAAGCTAATAATAATAATAATAACTGATTTTTGGGGGTTTTTTGGCCAAAAAGGGGGTTGTTTATCAAAATTTGTCAAAATATTTCTTTGTGCATCTATACAGGCATAATAGGCGTGTTTGGTGCAAATTTGTTTGAAATCGATCGAATAATTTTCTCTCTAGCTAATAATAATAATAATATTTATTAGTTAATCTCCTACTTTAATATCACCTCCCCTACCCCACCTACAATTATTAAGTCACAATGAATCTGTTTAATAATTTAAATATGTTTGCGAGAAAGTATGTGCCAGTTCCTGGTACCGTTTATTTTTTAAAAAATAATTGATATCTAGAGAAATGTTTGCCTGATTGAATTCAAGTTTGGCATAAAGTTTAACATAACACTGTTCTATTACATGAAAAGTGAGCGATTATAGTCAATTATCCGTTTCAAAATTGCAGTGGTTTGAAAATTTCAAAAATAAATTATAAAAACCCGTAAAATTTAACATGTGTGCCCATTTTGATTCTATATCGGACGGTGTAACTGTCAATATAATCGGATGAAGAATATTAGTTAAGTTATGTGTATTAATTGGTTTGTTCCACCCGTCGTCCTATACCAACACAATAAACACAACAATATTGTATGTACGTATGCTGTTATTATCTTTAATTTAACTATTATCCTTCATCCGATTGTTATGAAAGTTACACCATGTGATAGGGAATCAAAAGTGTTTAAAAAAAGGTAACTCGATGTTTTTTGTTATAATATACGGTTTTTGAGTAATTTACGTTTGACGTTTTCAAACAGCCCCATTTTGAAACGCACGGTTCGATATAATTGTTTATTTTTCATAAACTAGACCATTATTAGATTCAACTTCATGCCAAGTGTGAACTCAATCGGTCAAATATTTCTCTGGATATTAAGTATTTTGTAAAAAAAGGCTGATCAGGTAAAACGAAGCTTTTCCGAACGTATGTTCATATAAACAATTTTGTTTTTTTTGGGTCCCTATCGATTTATGAAGTTGTGCCAACCTTTCGTGCAAAAAAAAAATATATAAATAACATTCCTAATGACAACCCAACCAAATATGTTCTGGGGATCATGATCGGTGCCCATTGAGGTCACTGCAATAGTTCATATTTCCTACGGAAATTCGTAAACAACAGGAGGTTTTGTTTGTTAATTATTAGTAAGAAAATCAAGCCATAATGTACAACCTAGTAATTTGCTAAATTAACTTTGATATATGAGTTCCTGATGAAATCGATTGGCTTAAAATGTTGTGCACTCATGGATAAATAATTTGAGTTGAAGCATGATATTGGTTTATGATTTATTTGTGCTTTAGAGTGCCACTTCAACCAGCTTTAACTCGCATGAATGGTTGATTTGATTGTAGGCCTACTTGGCGTCTGACCGGTTTACAGACAAAATGTTGTTACTCGGTGGAATACAGTCATATTAGTGTAGCTCTCAACAGCACTTAAAATTACAAAATTATATTATTTTAAATCAATATACTAAATTCAACCTATTAACATCTTGATATTAATTTACTAGTAAAACCTCGTGAAAAATCACAGGCAGATTTATTAGGTACACATCAGAAATACATAATTAAAAAATAATTCGACCACGCAGCTGAACCGCTGACGTGAGTTAGGCAAATTTCCAAAATTAAATTTATAGGCCTATGATTTAGGGTTTCAACCAACAATTTGGGAAATAGGTCTATTCACGACGGTGCTGAATAGCTGAAAAATGGTTCGCACGCCATCCCGAATATTGGGGGTATCTTCAACACACAAAGCATTGCGTGCTTCGCACGCCAACCCCCGTATTGGGAGTATATTCAATACACTATGCATTGCGTGCTTCGCACGCCAACACACGGTGGAATCCACCACATGGCTTTGAACCGGGTACTTTTATGGTATTTTACGTTTTGATCGATTTTGGGAAAACCAAGCGAGCTATAAGGTCGCGTAAAAGAAAAAAATGAGCATAATAACATCCTAAATTTATATTTTTAGAAAAACTGTAAACAATTCCATTCTCGTAGCAAAAATTTCAAAAAATAATTACTTCCGTTCAAAAAATGTACTTCCGGTTGTTGGATATTTTTGGCTAACGAACTCGTCCAAGTGACGTAGACTTACCCAACATGTGTACCAAATTTGTACCAAATCGGACTTAAAATGCGGCCGCTAGAGTGCAAAAACATTTATACATGTTTATATGATTTTTATGAAACCCCAAAACGTGTTCTGGGGACCATGATCGGTTCTCATTTGCTACTCCCAACCTTGGGTCTTACCATAAGAGCCACTGCAATAGCTCATTTTTCCTACGGAAGTTCGCTAAAAAACACTATTAAAAAATATCAGAGTTAATTTAGTCCTACCTATGATGACTTCGATTTTTAACTCGTTAATTGTGTACAATTATAAGTATTATTAAACTGTAGTCTTGTAACTTAAGAAGACTTATATTTAATAAAGTTGTAAACATAACCCCAAAGGTATATGCTAGGTTTTTTTTAGCAGATGATGGGTGAAATCAGCTGTTATATTATACAGGAAACTATAATGATTGAAATTGTAACATCACCTCAAACTAGAACCTATGCTGGGTTTGTTTAAGTATTACAGACGATGGGTGAAATCAGCTGTTATATTACAAGTTACTCACGTACGTACGTACGCTCGCTTTTATAGGAGTTGATTGTTGAAACAATTTGAAATGTTTAATGCAATATTTCTACATAATTTACAAACGAGCGTAGTTTCATCTAAGTCAAAAAGAAATTTGTACATCTGTGAAATAAACGCAACTGTATTTTACTGAATGTAATTATGTGGATTGTTATATATTAAAGGCTTTGTGTCCTGACTGAATGATTGAAATAGAATCTACTGTGTTAATAGAACAGCTGTTTTTGAGATTAGGTTCGGACTGTAGAAGGAAAAGAGATTAGATTACAAGGTCCAAGTTTTGAAGCTTTGACCAATAGATAGCGGGTGAATGCTTTAAATAAAAGTGTGTTTTGGACATTAAGGGTCTGCTGTAATGGCGGCCATCTTGGATTTTTATCCCATAAGAGCAATGTTAAATTTCAAACCATTTATTTCGTTTATTTTTTATCATAAAATTGTTTGCAAGGTCTCATTTTATGTAAATTGTTATGTAATTGACATTTTGTAAGTACAAAGTTTGAATTTTTTTCCTAACACAATAAAAAATTAATAATACAAAATAATTTGCAAGCCAGATCCGAAATTTTATAAAGAATATTCAGTTTTTTTTT
>JAGFPH010007887.1:50750-61094 GCA_018207615.1 Philaenus spumarius | reverse complement strand
TTGATGCGATTTCAAAGAAACAGCAATTCATTTTTATTATATAGATAGAATTTAAATAATATTTATTGTACATAAAGATATAAATATTCATTTTGTTATTAAGTCTGGTCATTGCACTTGTCATAGTACGTCATTATACGTTAAAAAGGTTACCCAATACATCTAGATGCCCGGGCTGTATTGGAGTCTTGGGTAATCTTTATTAGTATTATTACATAAAAAATAGATTATATTACATTTTGTTATTAAGTCTGGTCATTGTACTTGTCATAGTACGTCATTATACGTTAAAAAGGTTAGCCAATACATCTAGATGCTCGGGCTGTATTGGAGTCTTGGGTAATCTTTATGGGTATTACATAAAACAAATATTATACATTTTGTTATTCGGTTTGATCATTGTAAATAATTAGGTAGGTTATGGAAGGTTATAGCATGTTCATTTTAGCATGTGCATGGATTAGAGTGTTAAAATTTGAATAATCAAATAAAACGCAAAATTTATTATACATCTATTTATTTATATAAAAGATAAAATAAATAAAAAAGCATGGAATAAGAAATTTTCTCTTAAAAAAAACTGTAGTTGGTGGTGGACCTTCCCCAATTACACTACAATAAATTACAAGAATATGGAGGTACGATAGATAAGATAATTTTGTATTACATTGATAATGTCCCTTTCGGGGCTTACTGGTATAATAAAAGAACTCTTAAATGTACTTTGTTATTCTTGAATGAATTGTTTTCCTTTCTGTGGTGGGAAGGATAAGTACTCCGTATTTGTAATACAGCACGAACTGTTCAGACGAATTGCTGGGCTGTAAGACAAATTGGACGAAACTAAAGTGTAATAATATATTTAATTCACAATAGATGATTACCATACGAGATAATTAAATATTAACTAATGCTAACAACTAATGAGAAACTATTAGCCTACACAATTTATGAATATTAAACTGTAACTGTTCAACAAATTTATTTTAAAATTTTAATTTACTCAATAACTTATACAATATAACTTATTTATCGAGTTTGGTTAATATTGAGCAATTATCTTGAACATTTTTGAAATTGCAAAACCTTAACATGGACTTCAATAATATACTGATAAATGTGTGTAAGTCTAGTTTATAGTCGATGTATTATTAAGCCGCGTTGATAATGGGGTGATAGTAACGAGCATGTTAGTGTGATTCAATCCCTAGAATAGCTACGTAATAATAGTGAGATGGCATTTTTAAGAATGTCAACCAGGAAGGTCCAAAAATACTAGAATTAAGGAACATATTAGTAGCTGGAAGTGTGGCAAATCAAATTCGAATTTTGCTAATCATTTATTGGACTTTGTTCATACATTTAATACTAAAATAAGTGTAAAACTATTACAAATTAAAAAAGGTAGGAAATTAAATAATCTTGAATGTTTTGAAATAAAATAAATAGATCTGTTTTAAAAATCATACTTCCAACCTAAATGCCAAAATTTGTCTCAATTTATCACCCTTGTAAAGCCCGTTATGTAACCGCACCTAGCACTTGCTTTGTTTATCTAGGCCACACTCCTTTTGTCCATCCTGGTCAGTTTCATTGTCACTCCTACCCCTTCTACTTTGTTTGTTCATTGAGTACAGTACTTCGGAGAATTCAAACAATTAATTAGAAACACTGAAGCCCGAACCACAAGTTCGGTGAATAATATTACACATATAAACTGAAAAATATTTACGACTAGAGTTATTCTAGTTCCCTGATGTACATTTTGATAACCAAATCATCGGAGGGTTCTAAATCTAAACTAATGCTAACAAAAATAATTATAAAAAACCTATTCTCTGGATTTCCAATTTTGAAGCATATTCAAGGCTAATTTTCTCAAAGCAGCATTCGACGAATTTCTTTAACAATTTATGTAATTAATACACTTACCTATAGTATATGTTTTCAGAGTTTGGTTAACATTGACCAATTATTTTGTTCAATACAAGTTTTTTTTAAATGTATTTTATTTCGCGAGATTTCCGACTTTCAAGCATATATAAGGCTAACTATCTCAAAGCAGCATTCGACGAATTTCTTAAAAAATGTATATAATTAATACACTCACCTATATTATATATTTACGGAGTTTGGTTAACATTGACCAATTATTTTGTTCAATACAAATCTTTTAAAAATGTATTGTATTTTGCGAGATTTCCGACTTTTTAAGCATATATATAAGGCTAATTTTCTCAAAGCAGCATTCGACGAATTTCTTTAAAAATTTATACAATTAATACACTTACCTATAGTATATGTTTACGGAGTTTGGTTTTTGATACGGAGTTTACATTGATCAATTATTTTGTTCAATACAAGTCTTTAAAAATGTATTTTATTTCGCGAGATTTCCGACTTGTGACGCATATTTAACGCTAATTATTGAAGTTTTACACATCCAGTCATTAATCTTTATAAATATTGTATTCATACATATTAAAAATTACTTTATACTAATATTTTATTAAATATAGGAAAAACATAACGACAGGATACATGTTTTTTGAAAGGTTTATAGCGGTAGGGCTAGCGTAGGCTTTCGTAGGGCTGGCGTAGGGCTAACTTCAGGGCGCCGAGCTACCCCGCAAACTGTTTGTATATCGTGTTATGTCGTATCCAGTAACAGTACGCAAAGTGAAATCAGATAACGTCTCATAGTCTTCGTCCCTTATTATAGGTTCACCACCTGAGTCGATAGATGACGCTGAAGAAGTACGAGTTAAATTCATTAGCAACTTGTTTATATGTGTCTGTGTTTATGTCTGATTGGGAACCTTGCAAATATTGTTTTATTGGAAAACATTTCTTACTGCTACCACTCAAATCGTTTATAATTTCCCAAAGACGTTTTGGATTATTTCTACAATGAATTAATTTATCTCTATAAAAATTCCGTTTAACTGTACGTTTATAATTCCGTTTATAATAGTGTTTAATTGGTTCCTATAAGTTTTAGAATATGCTATAAGAACCGTATTAGAAGGTTGTTTCCTTACTAATTTTGCGAGTTTATCTGAGTTTCTAATAGATCGAATAAGACTACTAGCAGTCCAAGGTTTTAATTTTTTATTATGTGATTTGAGCGATGAAGTTATTTTTGTTGAACCGCGTACAAGTTCGTGAATAAGAGATTCAAAAACCAAAGAGATAATTCTGATATCCTGCGAACATGTTGCAGATTCCCATTTTTGATTAGTCAATAATTTAACAAATTCTTTTTTATCGAAAAAATGTTGTGAATGGAGACTTCGAAACAGTCACCGAAATCAGCTCGAACTGGTTTACCCAAGCGCTGTGGTAATGGTCCGTGACGTGGGTTTGAATTACTACAGCCTGCACTCTATCGAAATCAAAATGGTTAACAAATACATGGTCAATGCATGAACTACCTTCGCCGGACACTCGTGTCGTACTTTCACACAGCTTACAAACCCGGCCCTAGTCAGTACATTTAAGTAGCGGTCAATATGTCTGTCATTTTTCAGTAAATAAAAAGAATACAGAACACTTGTAATTACCTTACATTATGATTAGATTTATAAATAAATAGTATACACTTAATTACCACGTATACTTTATAAAATTAATGAAATAAAAATTTCTTTGCATTGACCATCTTCTAATCATTGACCATCTTTGCATCATGGTCAATATACCAATCCATCAGTCGTTCCTCCCCACTACATGTCACTTTCTACTTTTAGCTAGGCCAGTTCCAAACAATTCAATGGAAAGCATAATTTCAAAAATAATACTTTGTGGATGACTTTTTGTTCGTTTCGGTCAAACACTACTTCTGTTAAAAGGTTTTCGGTTAAGAGAGGGTTTACTTTGTGATTAAACAACTCATTTTACTGTAGGTGAATAAATGATAAGGGTATTAGGAAATAGAGGGGGGGGGGTAGTGGTGCCCTCAGGCATTTTCGGTCAATTGCTGCATACGGGACGTACCACTTCGGGTGTACTCGGCCAATACCACGGAAACTAGTTCGGCGGCCAATAACTTTCTACCATTAATTCAAATATCGTCAATCGTTTCATAAAGTAGGTGCAACTCCTGGAAATATAAAAGGGGCCAGGTCCCGGACCGATACGCAGACAATGAGTCACATAGAATGATTGCCCTTTAAGTACTATACCAGGGGGACTAGCTCGTCAACACGAGCTTGATGAAGTGGTGATTTCATGGATCAGACAACTGGATTTAAATCTTTGAAGACCGATATGATGTATCCTATTATTTAATGTATTACTTTGCGTATCTTTTTATTCCCTATTTATTTATTTTATTCAGTAACAAAGTCATTTCAAAAATTTTTTTTACGATAACTTTATTTAATTATATTTGTACAGTATGACATAGGAAAATCATACGGTAGATAAATACCAAGAACTAAGCCGGCCGTTGAGAAGGGCTCTCCGAGTCACCCGAGTATTGCGAGCAAAAAATCGGTAGGCCCTACTCCGGTCACACTCCACAGGCCTACTATTTAGATAAATTGTATTCATATGATTGTATCTTGTAAACTTGTCCAAATAATTTTGAACAAAACACATCCAATTAACTGCAATAAATAAAGTACACTAACGTGTACACTAGTAGGCCTATTGTATGTAAATATTGGTTTTATAATATATACGATATAGTGACTTATTTTAGTATGGAATAGCCTACTGAAGATCAACAAAACGCTTAAATACCGGCCGAGACCCACTAAACACAAATTGTCCTTTTCTTTAGTAAAAACTATGTTTAAACAGAAAAAATTAATAAAACAATAATGTATAATTATACGTTCGTTAAGAAACTTAGATTAAAATGATTTAACGTTAGGCCTAGCTTGAAATAGTGGTTAATTAGACCGATGACCACAGGTTTGTTTGATAAGACTGTGCAAGCCCAATGATTTTAAATGCAGCCGAGAAGATGGACGAATAATATCGTAACATGACTCAGAAGGCCTGATAGTTGACGAGAGGCCCCGGTTTGACACTCTGCTGGTGTTTTCTCTACAACTGTAGACACTACTATGACTACTATATTTATTTAGGGTTACCATACGGGTAACTCCAAAAATAGGAGACTCTGTTCCGAGACCTTACGGGAGGTCCGGTGGTCTTCCCCCGGAAATTGAGGAATTATGGAATTTAGGAAAATTAAAAATGCTAAAATGCGAAGGGTGCATTCGGATAATTTCATCTGCATTGCAAAAATATAATTAATAAACAATGTTTTTACCTTCAAAATTAGGTTTAGTAACTGTATTCATAAGAACTTAGTTTTCCATGTGTATATACGTAACAGGGTTCAACTAGTTTGCTGTCTACAATGTTATTGTAACTTATAATAAACTATTATTTGTGTCACAGACCAAAATCAATTATTCCTACGATGTACATAAATAACTGTATGTATTTAATAATGGTAACTAGGGATGCTACAATTATTATTAGCATAATAATATGAACATAAATATTCATTACGAGATTGTTAGTAAACTATATAATCGTAGCTAGGGATGTTACAATAAAATTATTATTAATAAACATAAATATTCATAACGAGATTGGTAGTAAAATATATAATCGTAGCTACGAATGTTACAATTATTATTAATAAACATAAATATTCATAAAGAGATTGGTAGTAAACTATATAATCGTAGCTAGGGATGTTACAATTAATTATTATTAATAAACATAAATATTCATAACGAGATTGTTAGTAAAATATATAATCGTAGCTAGGGATGTTACAATTTATTATTATTAATAAACATAAATATTCATTACGAAATTGTTAGCATAATATATAATCGTAGCTAGGGATGTTACAATTAATTATTATTAATAAACATAAATATTCATTACGAGATTGTTAGTAAAATATATAATCGTAGCTAGGGATGTTACAATTAATTATAAACAAAACAAAGTTAGTTATTCATCTCCTCCCCTTTGAAATTAGTATGTTAAACTGGAAATTTTAGCTTCAATGATAGAGAATGTAAATAGTCATAAATCTACTCCGAAAACACTTAAGCTTCCTCAAAATGTATTATGGGTATTTCAAAGGAAACGCAAGTGACTGTTCATATTATAGACCAATTTATATAACAAAATAATACAATTAACTAGACAACAACATTACATTTTAAGAACATCTAAACTCTTTGAGTAATTAAATTTCATCAAATATTTTTCTTATCAGAAGGTTATTGACATTTTGTACAAAAACTGCATTACTATCGGTGTATCATTGTTTAATTACCCCTAAATTGAGCTATCCTATTATAATTTGGGGCAACTTAAATTCTAATATCCAAAACCTATTTATTTTACAAAAACAGAAATCCATTCGAGCAGGAAAAAAGGCAAAATTATTCTTGCAAGACTATCTTTAAATAAAACTAATTATTAACCCTTACATCTATTTATATTTTATAATATATTTTGTTCCAAAAAATATTTTGAATATTTAAAAGAATACTTCAATATAAAAATTTTGAAGAATACAAATAAACTGGCCATACCAAATCACAAAACATCAAATAATAAAAGACATACCATTTAAAGTATGAAAACCTTTTTTAGCCATTTACCAACAAGTTCAAAAGGAAAGGGTTCAAGACATTGTTAAAAACTAAGACTTACTACAATTTAAAAGAGTTTTTGAGTGAAAGAAGAAGAGCTTGTCATCACTTCTATTATATAAGTGTTAGTTATTACTAGACTTACTTATTTTGTTTTTTATTTCCTGTTGTTCATGCTTTATGCAATTTAATTTGTCCAGCAATAAACAAATTATTACCTGGCAGTTTTAATTTTAATAGTTCCTAATTACTAATTTTCTATATAGGTTATTAAAAAAAAAGGAAGGGCGTTATGAGTGAAGATATACAAGTTGGTTTCTTTGGAGATCAAACAAGGAGTTTAAATTAAAGAAAAGCACACAGCTAAGTTCATTTAGCCATACAGAAATACTTTTTTTCCAGAAAATTATGAAAGATTTCTAAGAAAATATAATTAAAAACACTTTTAAAAATTGATAGTTGCTTAAAATGTCCTTTTATGTAGGTTTGACACCGGCAGCCGAATAGTCGAGATATACACTTGTTCGACTTGACAACACTGCCGGCAGCTAAATGTACCCATACCAAACAGATATGGCAGCCAAAAGGGACCTATATACACGCTGCGCCGAATCGCCGCAATCTTGCTGCTGCCAAATAGCACCAATATTGAAACATGATCTTAAAGGAGTCATAAATTAATAAAAATATAATATAGTGATCCGTAGAAGTTCACAATCAATTTAGCAAGTTAAAACATGGATATACTCTTCTCTAAAGGGTGGCAGCCAAATGGCTTACTTTTTGACGGCCGCCAAATAGATAGGTGTATTTATATATATATATATATAATTACCTTATTTATATATATATATATAATTACCTTATTTAGTAGTCGGACTATTCTTAATTATTGTGAAAACACTAAATTATTATTATTATTATTATATATTATTTATATATATAATTGATTGATATTTTATGCATGGGTAATAATTTGTTACAGGAGTCTAACTTGTTTTCACCATCGGCATTGTCTTACTTTAGTTTTATGCTTGGCCTCATTGGAGAAACATTTTTGTTTTCTTGGCTTGGACAATCAATTATTGATCAGGTAATTATTTTATACCAAGGTACATAGGCTTTGTGTTTTTCTATAACTTCCAGAAAGGAGTACAATTTAATCGGATTTTGATTGTTATTAGATAAATTAGTTTTATGGACCGAGTCAAATTGTTAATATTAAAACATAACTGGTTTAAATAATTGTTATAGGTGTATGAAGTCCTTTGATTCTGGTATTAACCTTTTTATAAACTGAGACACATTTTCTGGATTTACAAACTTGTAGTCCAGTCAATTTAGACATACAAATTTAAAAAAAAACATCAATTAAAAGGCGAAAGTCCCCACAAATATAATTTTTTTTTTAAGTACCAGCTTTTTGAATAAAAGGAAGGATGTTTTGATGATGACTTGAGAGATATTATTTAAAATGTGAAAATAATCTACACACAACAAATATTTTTATTAATTGAAGCCTAATTTGACTGTATTTGTGATAAATTATATATGAGTAAAACACAACATACTGAAAATATAATGTCCTAACAAAGTTAGTAGGCCTATAGGAATCTTTAAAGAGGTGTAAAGATAAAACAGCCATATCAATAAATGTAACAATGTACAGTACTGTTATTGACTTTTCCTGTATACAGAGTTATACAAGTTAAGCCTATACATAAGTGTTTGATTATAACTAAACCATAGCCTATGCTAGTTAAACAAAACACATTATCGACTTGATATCTATGTGACCAAGTTACGGATATGATGTATACTAAAACAACATATTTTCTACAAAACTTACTGTCGTTTGTTATTTTATAATAATTGACACATTACTTTTTTCCTTAGGATAACAAATTACGAATTTCTCTACATAACATTGACTGGCTAAGCCTTCCTCACAGTTTTAACAAAAACTTGTTAATAATGAAGGAGAAAGAAAACCGTCACCTCTGCATTAAATATGGAACAATTTACATTTTGGATTTGGACACCTTCAGCAAAGTAAGCAAAAAAGATTTTATAAATACACCAGTAATTTTTATATCTACTTAGCCAAAGTGTATTGCAGATTTTCAAACAACTCTTTCTTTCATTTTACAATTACTTTGAAAGTTTATTTTTAACCATGCTTGTCAGGATGTTTAGGAAAGGTTTTAAGTACAGATAGCGCCAATTAGGATGGAGCGCGAAGAGGGGGTGTGCAAGTCTCCTACGCCGGCTACCACCACATTTCCCCTCTCGCGAGGGAGTACAGTCAGAGCCGCCTGCCCTACCTAATTCATGTCTGCTATGTAGTCGTGTTGATTGTATATCAACACTTTTTGGTGGTGACTGTACTAAAGACTCACAGTCGAGTAGGAGAGGGTAAGACGTTATAGCTCATGCTCAAGTGACGCTTCACGCACTTGGCACTATCTGTACCTACTCATCTAGGATTTCTTCAGCACTTTTTAACAAATTATTGTATTTTACGAAACAAATTATGCAGGTATTCTGTCAGAAATCCTTTTTAAAATAGGTTTTTTAAATTTTGTTAGTGAATGTGTGTTTTATGATGACTTCTCAGCACACTCTGGAATTTGCCTTATACAATCTTAATACTTCAACTACAAGATTTCAGAAGTTGGTTAAAAAATGTAACATCAGAAAACTAATCCACACCACTATATTTAACCGAAATAAGTGGTTTATATGGTTAAGTGTGCAGATTTAACTTAAAACATCTCATCTGAATAAATTTTTATTGGCATGTATTGCCTCATGAGTAAATTTACCCTTAAATTTGGCAAGGTCCATGTACGGAAATCAGTCATGCTGATAATAAGGCCTTGTGTACATTTCGTACATGGTCAAAACTTTACCATGAATATAGTTGTAAGGGAAATACTGCGTATTCAAATTATAATACACAGACATACTGAATTGAGAGTATTTTGAGTCTTGACATGGAATTGGCAAAAATCCTTTCTTAATGAGCACCTACCACCTTTAGCATAAATGGCGTAGCTCACGCATAACATAAACTGAATTCACTTTGTATTTTAAAAATTATATGCCAATACATTGTATCTTAATAAATTTACCACAGTTGTTCGAGAATTTAAAATCAAAGTACAAAATTACTTTTATATTTATAAGCAATTTATTTTAACTAACTTTTTAATATGTTATTTACTGCCAGCAATACTTTTATTTGAAGTTTTACCTTCAATACATATATTCCACGACACGTATTTCGGAATTTAATTCTTCCATCGTCGGGTGGTCAAAACACATTTAAAAACGTCTAACATAATTTATAGAAAACACATAAAACACAAATGACACACGCGCACAAATAAAGTTCAAACATGTTATTAGGTTGACACTGTACAGTAACATATTAAAAAGTTATTTATAAGCATATCCGGTGCTCTAGATTTCATATTGTAATTATTTTAACTGTCATCATCCCAGTTGTTAAGATACTACCGCCTATGTTATGTTTTTGAGAAAAGATCGATAACTTTATTTTTGTGAACAGATATAAATTTTGTTTCAGATAATTGAAGCAGCTTATTCTTTTTTCAACCTACTTAGATCTGCACGCTTTTAAAGGTAAGCGCAAGTGAAATGCATGCACAGACGGTTTGGTTAACATGTTCTGAATTTACTT
>JAGFPH010007887.1:35217-48615 GCA_018207615.1 Philaenus spumarius | reverse complement strand
CAACAACGCAGCTCCTCCAAGCAGCCAAAGCCAACAGGTGCAAGAAACCGGCAATACAATACAATAATTTTAAAAGATGCAGTTGCTATTATGCGAGCGTTCAGAGTAAGATAACACAGGAAAGGGATGAATATGAAGTCTTTGGTGAGCATGTAGTGCATAAAATAAGGAAGTTGTCTAACCAATGTGCAAAGGCTGTGGTGCAGCATTTGATTAGTAACACTCTATTTTTGATGCTGAAATGGGTAAGTTTGATCTTCCATAACTTCCATATGAAGAATCCTTCTCTTTACAATATGGAAGTTCCCACCACTCTATATAGATGCCCCTTCAAGTACAAACTCCTACAAGTGACTTTGGGGCGACAAGTTCATATAGACAGAACGATTGTATTTCACCAACAAATACTACATAAATATCAAGTCATAGTGATGAAGGTACTGAAAATGGATTTCAGGAAATTGACAGAATCTTACATGCTTTCAAATAAGAAAAGTGAACTGTGTTTTCAATTACTGCACTTATTAATTGTACTATTACTGTACACCTTATAGCAAAAATTAAATGATTCTGTTAAACGTATACTAATGTTAATCAACCACGTGTACATGCGAACATAAGCAGAGAAGCAGCATACTTGTTAAATTACATATATTGAGTGGAAAGTAGAATTATTGAATTATTGTTGAGGGGGGGGGGGTTGAATTATTGACATTTTAATAATACAATTATTATCATTGAAAGTAAATCATTAATTCAAATTGTGTATTAACAAAACAACAAACCAATTTAATACAAATTCTCTGCAGGACCGCAGTTCACGAGGCTGATTTGTTGTTTTATTTTTCACTTACCTTTATACAATTCTTTAAAGCAGATATCAAGGCATCACAAACCTCAAGAATTGTTCTACTTATGATGTGTTTCGAAATTTTAAAAGTGTACATGAGAAAATGGTAAGAGTCTCCTGTAGCAAGGAATCGTAGTGTAACAGCTAGTCGGTCATGGGCAGGTATAGTTTTTCAGAACTTGGTGTTTTTCTTCGATATTTTAGGACCAATTTTTCTTAATAAGATCTCAAAATTAGCAGATGTCATTCAGAAACAATTTCTGAAGCCAGCATCAACTCTGTATTCTAAGTTTAACTCGTCAACATCATCCAGTATGAAATCACTAATTAAGTCACTAGCGCTGACCTATTACGAGATTTTAGACTCGATCGAAGCCAGAATCTCCGTGGTAGCCTGGGACATTTCACTGCACCAATAATAACAACTAATGACGCTGCTAACAAAAGGTCATCATCTGTAAACATCTTGAAACTATCTGAGTATAGTTCATGCCAAATATTCACGCAAATTTGTTTGGCTTTGCTGAGTGGCAAAGTGGAGATGCAGCTTAAAAGATGTGTTTAAAGTTTACAGACTAATGTAGATCCTTAATGATGAATAAATATCATTAAAAATGTATCAATACATAATTGAAAATAGCTAATAAGCATTAAGTTTTAACTATACATGATGGAGGACAAAATGGTTTTACTTTTTAGCTACTTCTTAGGCTTGGTATTATATATGTATAATTAATACGGTTTTTATGAAAAAGTATATACAGAGTGTTCATAAAGTACCTTTAACCCTTTTATTATTTTTGTTACTGAAATGAAGTTAACAATACTTTGTATATATCTTGTGTTGCATCACAGGACAATTTTTTTGACATATCTGAACCTCTATGATTTGGGAGGGGGGGGGGGGTAGGGAGTTAACAAATTCAAATGTAAAGGTGGGTCATGTTATGAAGTGAGATGAGGGAAAGTACCCTATACATTTATATTTTAATTATATTAGAAGTAGAATTTTATTGGTAGCCTACGGTGCAACACACGATGAAGTCAAATCGCATAGTTGCATTTTGTAGTAAGCCAACTTCCGAGCTAGACGAGTAAAACTGAGTGGTGACAGAGATGTTAAATAGAGGCGACTAAATTCGAGACAGGGCTTTTTTTGGGTGGATATATTATTTGAACTCAGTTTTGCCCGTAGAGTTAGGCATAGGATGTATTAAAGATTATTGTTTCTGAACGTGTTAGTAGAGCACTGTATTTAATAGTCTATTTATCTGTTATTGGAATTAAAGATATGTTAAAATATTCTTGATGGGGTTTGAGTTATTGTAGCAAGTATATGATCCTCTCACGTCATAATTCAAGCCAAGGGAGTAGTCTTTAATAAGAAAGGTCCCTACGTAATAAATTGGTGGAGGCGCTGATTTTTAGGTTTTTACCTAAATCACAAAAATTTTACTATTAAAAAGTTTTTGTTTAAGTTATTAAATATTGTTCTTTTAAAATAATTCCATAGAGTCAATTTTATTTTGTTTTCTTTCGAAGGCACATTCATTTCTTTAATAATCTGTTGTGTGAGAGTATTTTATTATAAACATTTATTTATTATTTTAAGTACATTTTCATAAGTATAAATTTTGTGTTACAGGTTGTGAGGCTATGATAAGTAGTTTAAGTGTATTTCATGTGTTTGAAGACATTTTATGTATTTTAATTTGAAACTGTGTGTAGAATATATCATCTTGTGTTTCGGTGATTTCTTAGATAAGGCATATTTTAGGTGAACAGTGTTTTTTTTTTTGGCAGTGTGTTTTAACCCTACAACTGTCCATGTTAATGTTTTGCAACGCCAAGTCATTTCGGTGTGTGTGCAAGCATATTTTCAAACATTCGCCAAATATAGTAATTGTATACCAATCCAAAAGTGTTCTGTACCTTTTTTGTAGAGAAAGGTTAAAAAAATCCATATATGTAAGTAAAAAGTGTATTGATGTAAAATTGTAAAAGTTATTAGCTCAAGAAGCAAAAAATGTTCAGTAACGAAAGGAAAAAGTTCAACTTTAGGCCTACATCACAAGTCGTAAACATTTTTTGTAGTTTTTTTGTAAATGTAAAAAAGTTTCGTAATTTAGTTCTAAATAGAACTGTATAAAAACATTTATCGATTTCAAATTTCTTATTTTGAAAACACTAGTTTTTGTGTTCCAAATACACGATTGCTAACAAAACCGCCTAATTTGAAACGTAATTTACTAATATATGCTTTGCCCAAAAATTAAATATTATTAAAACAAAGTGTAGAGAATAAATCAAAGAATTGAACTGTATACTTGTATATTACCTCATCGTAAAAGTGTTTTACTTAGAATCAATTGAATTACAAAAGTAAGATGAAACAAATCAAACCTCGTGCGGACAAAGGAAATTCAAAATATGACCGTTGAAGACAATGGAAACAGCCTTGTTTTGCAAACTCAAGCGGTAGTATGAATTCTGTACAAATATGAACTTTCAACTTCTGTTTGAATAACATCTAAAAAGTCAAATATAGTTTGCTTTACACCAAATGAAAGATTGAACTTTGGTCTATAAATAGATATCAAAAAGTCTATTGAAATAATTCGAATTATAAAAGATATCTCGAACGCAAAATGTGTTGTTTTATTGGTTGAAATCTGCTCAATTGCAAAGGTTTACAGACAATTCCATATCTTTGGAACTATTTGTCCGATTTTATATTGGATGGCAGTTTCAGATAGGTAAAAGTGTGATGAATCCTTCAGTATACAGATATAACTCAGAAAAATACCGGGCGGGCTGTATTGAAAGACATAGAAACTGGAGTTAAAGGTAGTTTTGGTGCATTAAAATTCGCGAGACATTGGCTTTTAGAAAACTAAAAAACTGCAACGATGATTCCGTATGTAAATATACGTTTTAGAAAAAACTTGTAAATGCAAAAATTAAAGTTTAGATCATTTCCTTTCCAACGGTTTTTGATTTATTGCGATTGGATAGTTTTTAGTAGGTGAAATATTCATTACAAGTAGAGTTGTCAAAATTGATCGTTTTCACGTGCCACGCCCCCACGACCACTCAAATTGAGTAGTCTGACAGTTGCAGGGTTAAGGAGATTAGGTCGTGCAGATAAATTTAATTAAGTGTTGTGGAAAGCTAATGGATATTGAGAAGTTAGCCGTAGACAATACTGATTAAAGATCTGTTTCGTCAGCTTTAGAGCACACTTCCGTTACTGTCAAAGACATCGCGGGGAATCCGCTTATATCGCACATCGGGAGAGGTTTTCAGATGGCACGTGTTTGCAGATTTTCAATTTGACAACGTACATAATTTCCAATGAAAATTACTTTAAGCTTGTCAGAAATAAAACTTTTGACCCTGGAACGTGCTGAGGAATTGTACGAATTTAAGATTAATTAAGTTAAAGGCAGATTCAGAAGTTAACAAATCATTAGGGGATTATGACAATGTGTTAGTTGTTAAACATTCACAAGGCCCATCAAATTTAGGAGGGGAAAATATTTACGACCAAGTAGAATTTAATGAAAGTTCAGCGGTAATTGTATCGCCACAGATTAATCAAACTAAGAAAGAGGGTTCTCACGTAATAGTTATGGCACAAGAACGTTTGCCATTTTTCAATCCGGGAACGTTTAAGGGATGTCCAAATGAAGATATTTTTGTCCACATAAATAGATTCGAACGCGCAGCTGTAGCAAATAACTGGCAGGATGATAAAAAGGTTGTTTTGTTTCTCATGCATTTAGATGAGGTTGCCTTATCATATTTTGAAAACTTAAAAAATTTAAATATTAGGTGGGGAGATGTCAAAAGCGCTTTTCTCCAAGCTTTTGCACCTACAGAGAGTAAAGCACTCTTATTAATGCAATTGAATAGTAGGATACAATTAACATCTGAATCCGTAATAAAATATAAAACCGACGTCGAGACATTATGTGCTAAGATTGAACCGGATATGCCAGAAGAAAAATTGTGTAGTCATATTTTGAAAGGGTTGAATCCAGCAATTTTGCAGCAAATAGCAATGTTAGACAATTCAACATTGCAAAAGTTAGAAAATAACATTCAAAATTTTGAAAGAGCTAGCTTCATGATGCGAACACGGCTAGGTTTAAATGGTCAGAGCATGGATAGTACAGAAAACAAGGGAAAGGAGATGGAGGAAAAAATAGATTTCATTATGGGAATGATGAATAGGTTAGGAATACGAAACGACAGATCTAGGAGTAAAGAGAATCTCAGGGAAAATCCCGATAGTAGGAACTTAAGCCCCGACCTCAGGCGAACAAGAAATACTAGTTTTAGTAGAGAGTGGGAAGTTTCACCACGTTATAGATCTCATAGCGATCGACCAAGATCAGATAGTAGGGAAAGAAAGGTATATTTTCAAGAAAGAGAATCAAATCACAGCCGAGGTAGTAAAGAGTATGGCGGAAGTAATAGGTTGTACTATTACACAAAACGATGTTTTATTTGTAACAGAGAGGGGCATTTTGCTTGAGATTGTAGAATTAGATATCCAAAAAACTAGTAACGCTTGGAGTACAATATAAGTGCTCTGGAAGGCAAAACGAATATCGAAAACATGAAATAAATCTTGTAGGCAATCATAACAGGAACCAAGAAATAAATGGTTGTAAATTAAGGCTAGATAACATAAGGGATAGGCTCATACAGCGAGAAGCTCAGAGGGAGCATATTAGGTTTTTGAAAAATTTTCACGCAGCAGATTCAAAAAATATAACCGATAAACAGATTCTTAAAACAGTTATTTTTAAGAAACAAGAAAATAAATCTAAACAGGCCTATAAAAAGGGACATTTAAACGCTACAATGAATGAATGCTACGAACGTGATATACTGACTAAGTTAGATAAGCGGTCAACATATTCACCTAGATCAGTGATTGCTGACAGTTGCTTTTGTGTTAATAATAACATCTGTAAAAATAATTCTGTCATCGGAAAAATTTTGGATATTGCTTTGAATGTACCAGGGATTTTTCAAGGAAATGAAATAGCTATAATATTAGATACAGGTTGTAATATCTCCTGTTTAAAATCAGATTACAAAACCAGCGAGATGGTATTACAGAGCTGTAATGTGGCACTTATGTCTGCAGACATGACGCCTATGCAAGTAGAGGGAAAGGTTGAAATTGAATTTTCAATACAGGGGGTGTTTTACAGACAAACAGCATACTTCGTAAAACAACTTTCATGTTCATTATTATTGGGAAATGACTTTTTAATTAATAACAAAGCAATAATTGACTACGAGGAGAAAATTGTGGCAATAAATACCAATGTATCTAGGCATAGTATTAAGATAGATAAGGGTTGGCTAAAAGAATATGTGAATAATCTAACTCTTAAAGAAACTAATATAGCAAACGGGGTTAACATATATTCCAAGACGGACACTATAATAAAACCACATTCAAGTCTTCAATTAGAGATAAGAACTGACGAACAGATACCGCAGGGGCTTGGTTACCGTTTTCTCGAGAGCAACGAGATGACAGTTCAGAGAGGACTTTATGTCTGTGCGATGAGTGGAATTACACCTGCAAAACTAATATTAACTAACCCAAAATCTATATCTAGTCATATTTTACATTCAACGAAGTTGGGACACATTGTACAAACTGAATCGTCGAAAAATATTTTTAATAGAACAGAGGATGAAGGCTCAATGACAAAGGATCATAATTTTGATGTGTTAAATGTTGGAGCAGGGTGTTCGACGGATGATTATAATGAGCTCGGCGCTTTAAACGATCTAGGGGGTTAAAAAATCGACATAAACTTAGAATTGTCACTACAAGATTTTGCAAGAGCGAGAAGACTCGTGGAAAAATAAGTTCATCTTTTTACGAGGGGACCTGCAGATTTGGAGGAAGCGGATATGCCACCTTATGAGATAAAAATGATTCCAGATGAACCCATCGCATTACCACCATACAGACTAAGTATGACAGAAAGAGCATAGCCGGACAAACAGGTGGATGAATTGAAAGAAGTAGGAGTGATCAAGGACTCGCAAAGTCCATTTGCAGCACCAGTGTTTTTGGTAAAGAAGCCTGGAGATAAATTTAGAATGGTGGTAGACTATCGTAGGTTAAATAAAAATTTAGAACCAAATAGGTTTCCGTTACCGAGAGCGGACACAATTTTTGATACATTAGGGACTCCAACATTTTTTTCATCTATGGACATTAACCAACAGCCGATAAGACCAGAGGATAGGAAATACACCAGCTTCATTACTCATAAAGGGTTGTACGAATATACACGTTTAGCAATGGGTTTGAAGACTAGCAGCAGTTCATTCCAAAGGAGTATGAATAGGGTATTTGCCGGGTTATTGTACCATGGGATGGTCATTTATGTAGACGATTTAGTGGCCTATGGGACAACATTTGAAGAGCAATTGATATCGTTGGAAAAAGTTTTTAAGCGGTTAGAGTCTGCAAAGCTAAAACTAAAAACGTCAAAATGTCATTTCTTCTATAAAACTATAGATGTATTGGGACACACATTTTCCGCGGAAGGTATAAAACCCATGGAAAAAAATATTGTGGCGATTCGTGATTTTCCTGTACCAACAAAAACCAAACAGGTAAGGAGTTTTCTTGACTTTTTAATTTTATATAAAAATAGCAGCACTTTTAACTATCTATATAGGTATTAGGCAATTAATTTTAAAAAAAAAGAATCATAGGAAGTCAAATTTACAAAAGATTTACCCATTTACTTTTATTTATTTTTAATCCTTTGAAATAAGCAAATATTTTACTTATTATAAAGCAAGACATATTGACCCATGAAACGTCATTGCCAAAGTGAGGGGAGCCATGTCATTAATCCAGTTCAAGTACAGATACTACGCACTAATACCAGGCAAAAATTTTAGAGTGTTACTTGTTTGTCATGCATGCATTTTTTTTACAATTACTTTATTGTGTCGAGGATCTATTGCGAGTGACGCCTGAAGATGGATGCATGCAGCATCTGAAACCGTGATAGTGTACTACAGCCAATAACACTCACTTAAAGGAGCAATAATAAGGATTTATTAACCTATTAATTAAAATCAGTAAGCCAGAGTATCACAATTAACGTTTAAGCAGTTGCAGGTTACTGTAAAGTTTAAAAATGAAAGCATGGAATGAGCCAACGCATATGGATCTATGGATCTCGTATGTATTAGGGCAGCCAGTTAATGTAGAGAAATGTGGCAAAATTGCTGGCAGCTACATAGGCTGAAATTACAAATGAATAATTTCAATGGCAGTTGTAAGCATAGGACAGCCATTACTATATAAATGTGCGCCAAACAGGTTGAAATCTTCCTGCAACCTTTAAACAGTATAGTGGCAGGATTTACTACAGTAAAGTTTTAATTAAAAATGTTTCTAGCCAGGTTTTGTACAAGTAAATGAACAAATATATTTAATTAAATATACTTAAATATTTCAGGTGACAGCCAGAGAGGTTAAAATTCTGCTGCAGTCATATAGATAGCGAGATTTAAATATATATATACATTTTAATTAACAAACTAGACTAATGTTACTATACTAATAATCTGTAATTTTTTAAGGTAACCACAGGACCACAATACATTTTTTTTTTTGTAAACCAATTATATCAACAGTGTAGTGTGAGGGTTTATGGATAGATTTCGAGGGTACTAATTGGCAAACTATAGCAGAAAGGAAAAAAGATTAACCCTAGGGACAGACAATCGTAAGATAGTGTCCCAAAAAGATAAAAAGCACTGCCCAAAAAGATCGAATGACCTGCCATCTCGAGGACTCCAGTATAATGCCCAAGACTATACCTGCATAACAGAGCACAAAAATTATCAACAATACAACCTGAAGAGAATGAATAACAGGTGAGGACATACAAAAGAGACCATGTCCCTCATTAATAGAAATAATACAACAAAACCAAACAAAACAAATACTTGAAAATGCTAGAGGTAGTAACGAGACATATGTTTCCTAACCAACCTGTTTTAGTAAAAGATTACAGATCTCAAGGTAAAAAATGGATTGAGGGTAAAATTATAAAAAATTTGAGTAATGTCACTTATTTGGTTCAAATACACTCAGGCATAATTTGGAAAAGGAACATCGATCAGATTCAGACACACAGAGGGAAGGGACACAGAATGTTATGATAAATCCAATACCTTCCATTCTTGTTAAAAGACCAAGTTTATCTAGAAAATATCTCTCGCCTCAATTGGAAAGAAGATATCCTTTACGTATAAGAGACCCAAATTCCTATGACTTTTATCATTGTATTTTAGAATTAAGTGACAAATAGTTAAATGTTAAGTTATTTTATTTTAATGTTACTTAACATGAAAATTATTTATTTTGTTTGATTTAATTTAATGTTTTCATTTTGAATATTGTAATTAAGGACTAGTAAAAACTTAAAGGTAATGTAAAGGAAGCAATGAGTAAATTTTAATTATATAGGGTATAGGCTACAATGAAAAAAAATCTTTTCTTTATCACAATTTTGTATTGTATAGGCTACGTTCTTATTCATAGTTAAATACTGTACCAGTTAAAAACTTAAGAAGGAAGGAAGTATAAGATATTGTATTATGATGGCATTAAACGCTATTGGCAGTTCCTGTCACGTGACCAATACCCATAAGCCCAAGCACCTATTCCTACACCAGAGCGAGTCAACATGTCTGCCTTCTTGTTACATGACCTTGACGAGTCCAAGTTTTATTAATTACGATTGTGTGTATAATATCTAACTCCTGCTAGTAATTATAAGGTGTGCAAACATTACACTCTCGTGGGCATATTTTGCTCTACCAAAATAGAAGTGATGTGCATTGAAATCCCCACACACCATTATATATCCCCTTTCCTCAGAGAAAATTTGTTCTTCAAATTCTATATCGACTCTGTTTAAATTACAGTAAAGGTTGTACAAGATTATTGGTTTTTTAATGTATTAAATATAAATTTATAATATATAAATATAAAATATAAATTTTATTTTTATTCTTAATATTTCCGCCGGGTTTATTAACTTTGTTTGAAGTTTTGTCCATATAGTGGATTTTTAGATAAGAAAGGCTACCCATCATCCCTATCTTTTCTGTACATGAAATGATTAGAGAGCTTTAGTGTATTGTTATTTGATAACCAGGTTTCCTGAATAATTGCTATATATTTTATGTATTTTATTTAAAAATATTATATAATTCACTTAATTTTGGTTCAATAGATTGGGCATTCCATTGCCATAGATTTAGATTATCTATTGAATTTTTTGCATGTCATAATTCTATATTTTTAAATAGAGTAGTATTTTTATTAATGTACTATTGGTTTTAATTAGATCTTTATAAACATTTTCCTGAGGGTTGATGTAGTCCTTTTTTTACGGAAATGTTTTATGGTTGTTTTGGAGTTGTTCTCTCTGAATTTTATGTTTTTGACAATATTATCTAATCATGATTCTATTTCAGGACTATTTTTTCAGGTTTATTTTTTTCAGGACTCTCTTCCCTAGGAGTGTAAACATCCGGGGCAAACTTACATTGGACACCCCCTTCTGTACCGGGTTCAACTCATTCTATGGACTAGTTTTTATAAAAACTATATAGACTATACTCGCGGCCACGAAATTAGGCGGGTGATAGAAATTGCGGTGTTGCTGGATATGTAACTAGCCTAGCGACGGAAGGTCAAGATTCGCCTACTCCACGCACGAATTGGCAACACTAACCGTGCAGTGTTGCCTTTCTGCCTGGCTACTTGGTAGGGATAAGCAATGAAATTGTTTTCCTATAAAAGTGTTATCGACTGGCACAGACTGTTATTAGTTATTGTAAATGCTATTAACTGACTTAGTTTTTTAACTATCAAGTTGCTTATAACTTTACAGTTATTGTAAGGTCTTAATTACCGGTGACGTTTCAAATTTATGTATATTTTTGACAAAATGATTTGTATGTTAAAAAGAAACCAACATTTTTTAACTGTATGAGAATAATAATTTACAATATGTTCACAAAATTAGTACCAAATAAATTTAAAATTATGTTAGATATTTAATATTTTAGCGATAAATAGGAATCCATTAGGCAAAACCTATTTTGGGCATTCCTACAAAAGAAAAAGTTTAAAATGTACTCTAAATAGAGAAAAAATACTACTGGCATAAAATAAAATAAACTAAAAGTAGAATAACTTAGAAACTGTCTTGAACAAAAAATAAGTGACTTCTCTGAATCTGTATATAGATAGGTCTAAAAACATACATACACATATTTATATAAACCTGTATTGAATAATATTCATACAATAAACATAAATGTTTATTTTTTACTAACTCAAGAAAACTTACTAATTAAAAATAGCAGAAATTTATTTAAATTAAATATAAACTTTAATTTATAGTGAAACAGATTAACGGACCCGAAACGCGTATTAACTTACAAAATAAACGAAGTCACAAGACGGATATAATATAAAAGGTAATTATATTAGTTTAAAATTATATTTAATTAATGATTTTTCTTTAAATAGGTTTTCCTATAAATTTTAATTAGGCTACTGTACTTTGTATACAAACAGAATCGCTTATAAATTTTGTAAATTATATGTAAATATAGAATACTGTAAATACATTGTAAAAACGAGGTATAGGAAAATTATGGGAAGTAAAGTTGTTCACGACCGTGTTGTCTTCAATCTCGCACATGTTTCCTGTGGGATGCTAAATGAAAAACAAAATGAATAAAGGCTTCAAAATACTTTGTTACGAAAATACAATTTTTAATTACTTTTTTATTATTAAAATGTAGCCTACATTTCTTATTCACACACAGTACGAGTTAGTTAGCTTCAGGAATTAACTAAAAAGTCTAAAAAACGTTGTTGGAATTTTATTAAGATAAGAAAAAAATAACTGGAATTATGGCTTAAACGAAAAAAATAATGGTACCGTATCATCATCATATACTATGTAAAGGAAATGTTGTTTATAAACATTTAAATTATTTCCTTTTTTACTCTTGAATATAAAATAGCAACTTACAACATTAAACAAGGGTTACGAGCTACGGTTCTCGCCGAGCGCCCGCGTGTCTGTTTTTGTTTCATACAGTTATGCATTTTACAACTAAACTAAGAATCTCATAAAAAAAAGTTTCGAACAAAAAATTTTATTCATACGATTTTCTACAACTTTACCGCAGACAAAATCTTCCTGACCACAAAGACAAATTGTAAAAATGACAATAGGCCTGAAAAATCTAGCGTTGCGGAGCACATTCTTGAAACAAACCATAACTTGGAAATATCCAATGTTAGGTTAAAAAAAGAAGTGACTTCAAACAAGTTATTGAACAGCTTGGAAAGCATTTCCATTTTTCAGGCTGACAATGATATGTTATTAAATGCAGATAAAGGGCCTATTCCTAACTCGTCATTGTTTTCTTTACTTAGGACTGGATAGGAACCTTTAGCAATAGATAGTACTCTATTTATTATTGATAATATTTCTTAACCTTTATTTAATTTTTTTAACTTTCAGTTATTTTTATTTTTTAAAAAGACCTATATTATTTATATTTTGTTGATCTGTATTTGTTAACATTGGGTTTTAAGTTTATGTTATTTTATTTTATTAAGTATTTAATTTCTTTTGTTTTTTATTTATTTCATTAGGCCTATAGTTTTTTTATTTTATTTTATTATTATTATTTTAATTTCTGTTTGACTGTTTATAGTTTTAGTAGACCAGTTTGTTATTTTTTTGGATTTAATAGTTTTATAATTTATTGTTAAATTGGTTTTTATTGTTAATAATAGATACATGTTAGTAGATTTAATGTGGCTCCTCCCATTCCCCCACCCCCACCAGGTCGGTCTTGGATTAACCGGTATGGGGAGGAGTGGGGGGAGGGCGTGTACAGTATATATAGGTTGTAATATTTTATGTATACTTTAGTAGTGTTAAAACCCTCTGAGGATGATGACCATGTCATCGAAATGTACATAAGGGTAAGGTATTAAACTTAACTTACAATTTAGTTGTTTAGTTATAGTTTTTGCTCCTTGTTTTGTGGTTCGGGTTTTTATTTAAATCAGTGTACATTTAATATTGTTAGACGAAATACAATGGATAGGAAAGTACTATGTAAAACCAACAAGATTTTGCGTGTCTACACCGGTAACTAGATGATACAGACAGACAAGATAACTTTTGAAATTTTGAATCACTGTCTAGCGCGGCACTGAAGCTTGGCGATACAATCTAGTGTATTTTCAAATTTAATCGTTATTATAAATTGTACCATAATGTATAGTGTTTAATCGGTGATTGTATTAAACTTTTTCAACAAAACTGTATTATAGATTAAGAAGTTGTTTGGTAATTTTATTGTAAGCATCTCCCTTGTGCAGTTAACCCTTGATTATACATACAGATATCCCACCTTATGGACTATACGGTGAG
>JAGFPH010007887.1:15962-33225 GCA_018207615.1 Philaenus spumarius | reverse complement strand
AGGGGTATAACATTTTGACCCAGTTGAGTAAGAACAAACTAGTAAAAGATTAAAGGATCCTGGCAAACCAATTTAAAAGAATGTAAAACAATATTATTAAGATAGCCTAAATTTAACCTCAAAATTTCGATCTAGACAAAATTATTCAAAGGACAAATAAATTCACATCAGGAAACTAAATATATAATAAAATAACGATAAACACTCTTATTATTAATAAATAACACTTAACTTACCTTTTTTTTTATATATACAAACCAAATTTAATTTACAAGCAGACGTGAGCCTAAAATAAAATTCGAAATGTTTCACATTTCAAATTTTATTAGCGTATAAGTTTATTCATGTAATATAGATTGTAATAGAATTAGATTTCAAAATTGTGTATAGTTTATTAATTAAGCAAGGTGTTGTAAATAATTAGAAAGGTGTTTAAAATCAAACAAGTGAGGTTATTGGCGAATGTGCTGAAAGATACAAGTTGTGCTAATCCAGACGGTACATCGATTACATCCGTAGATGAATGTTGAACAGCTGTTCCTACGATTATATGCGCGAGTGAATAAAAACATTTATATATCCTACGATAAAGCAGATAATTATTTATTTCGATAAACTAAGACTTGTAAAAACAATATCAGTGTGAATATCAAATAAAAACATAAACATTTTCAACAGAAAACAAAATAAATAAATTTTCATATATTTTGTGTAAAAACACCGGCCACCAAAGTAATTAAGCAACAGAAACAATTGTTAGAGATTCTCATGACGGCACTGTTTTTTCAGAACCGGTATATTTGAACAAAATGGCTTTTCAGTTGTTATATAAGGCTTGGGAGCATTCAGACGTGCTTTGAGGATCAAAAATATAATTTAGCGTAAAAGTAATTAAAAATCTCAAGAAAAGCAAACATCAATCAAATATAACTACAGCCAAGATCAGAAAAGGATCTTAAACATTTCAAATAAAACTAATAATTGGTAAAGTACCATTTTAAACAAGAACTGATATAAGGTAATATCCAGCCAATTTCATTTAACCATCCATAAGAACAGTGACTTTATTTGCAGTGAAAACAATTATTCAAAATTCAATATAATCAAAGTAATTTCATAAACACCTTTAGGACTTAGAACATTTTAACATTTGTAGCATTAACTAGTTTTAGATATAATTATCCTGTATAGATTTAAGATTTTGTTACTGATTGTACATTTAATAGGCCAGGATTCCTTTAACCCGAGATTTAAGAGTCATAAAAATAAATTTAATAATCTTATAAATAAGTGCTCTACATATTAATACAGATAATTTTGTAAAAGTATAATTTGAAACTTAGCCTACTTGTTAAAGAATAAAGAACTATTTGTAATACAAAAGCCTAATTTCATTGGTCTTTTAAAGTAAGTGTTGATCTTAATATTACAGAAGATCTTAATATTACAGAATATATTATTATTCAAATCATTAAATATTATTATAATAAAAGAGAGAATAATAGAATCTACTTTTATAAATTGGCTTCCACAACTAGTGGGGCATTATTAAAAAGAGAATATATCATGATATTATTATAGGGGATAGGCCTACTTTTTCAGTAACCTGAGTTCGCTGTGTGGAAGTTGTTTTAATCTTAAGGATCTTAACATCTTGATTGTCAGTGTCAGGTAGGCCTATTTTCATGATTTGTATCATCAAATAATAAAGAATGTGTCAAACTTAACCTAACTTCTTCACTATTGTTTATGTTCTCTAGGCTATTAGCACTATTATCTTGTTTTGTTAGTTTCATGTGTAATTCACTAGGTCTGATAACCTTTAAAACTTTATTTTGTTGACCTAACTCACAAATTAACTTTGACCGGCTCATTTTCACATTCACACTAAAACTGCACTTTCAACACAATGTATAAGTAATTGCAACTATCAGCCTTTCATGTAGAGGTAAAACAACAATGCATTTGGGTGAGCACAAATCAGCTGACTCATGTAGCAAGAACAAAAGTCCATAGAGGTAAAATCACCCAAGTTACAAAAACATGTATAGACAATATAATAACTAGTTTTAACTGAAATAAGTGTAGAGTTACTGTGCTTGAATCTGGGTTTTCAGACCATTCTGTCCAAATAGTTTCAGTAAATTCTGCCATAGAATACAGAAAAGTCATTCAAAATAATTTGTTTAAGCGATCTTTCAGTGATAGTAGTATTGATATGTTTTTGGAAATGTTAAAAGAGGAAGATTGGAAGGAACTGTAGGCCTATAATATACAAGGAAACCATATTTGCATGGATGTGAAGTATGACACTTTTTCAAATATTATTATAAGATACTTGAATGTAGCTTTTCCTAGAATGCCTTGGCCCCTACAAATGATAAAAATTTAAACAAAATGGTTGGGTAACTCCAGGTATTATGGTCTCTAGTATTAAAAAAAGAGAGCTACATAATAAAGCCAGATCCTCAAGAGACCAAACATTTCTTGATTATGTAAAACGTTATAAAAAAATATTTAAAAAATGTGTTGTTGCTGCAAAAATTATGTATAGTAAAAATATTATATCTAGAGCCTCTAATAAGACTAAAGCTGCTTGGAATTTGGTTAAAATTGAAACTGGAAATTGTAAAGGAAAAGAAACTAGTTGTATCGAGCTAAGTGTCTCCGGTAAAACTTATAAATCACAAAATAAAATTTCAGATATTTTCAATGAATTTGTCTGTCATACGGTAGATTGCCTTGGTGTGTCTGCTGATTACAAAGCAGCATTAAATTTCATTCATAAGCACCCAAGACCAACTGATAGTGTAGAAACGGTGGAACCAACATCAATTGGTGAGGTGTGTAAAATAATCAATGGTTTAAATTCTTCAAGAGCTAGCGGCTGGGATGAGTTTCCACAGTTTTTATTAAGGTGTTGTGCAAAGTTAATTGCAGAACCTCTGGTGTATTTAATTAATATATCTTTACAAATGGGAATTTTTCCTTCAAATTTAAAATATAGTAATCTGGTCCCAGTATATAAAAGTGGAGACTCTAATTTAATAAATAATTACAGACCTATTTCACTTTTAAGTGTTTTTTCAAAAATTTTTGAAAAGGTTATGTTTAACAGATTGATTGGGTACATTGAGGAAAATGAGATACTTGGCTCGAACCAATATGGTTTTAGAAAGAATAAAAACACTGCACAGGCTGTATTTGGTTTTATTGAGCATATAGCCTGTGCAATGGACAAATCAAATTTTGCAGTTGGTGCATTTCTGGATCTGTCAAAGGCATTTGATTGTGTAAACCATGATATACTTCTAATGAAATTATCCTATTATGGAATTAAGGGTAAAGTATTAAATTGGTTATCATCATTCCTCTCAAACCGTTTCCAAAGAGTAATTGTTGGAAAGAATAACTTAAATAATAAATACTTAAAAATTATAAATGGTGTTCCACAGGGTTCAATATTGGGCCCTTTATTATTTATCATATACATCAATGATATTACGCCAAATATTAAGCATTCTAAATTGACTCTGTTTGCTGATGATGCAACTCTGGCAATAACAAATTCAAATAAAAACCAATTAAAAGTAGATTTAGAGACTGACTTTAGTATAATGAATAGCTGGTTTAAGGCAAATAGCCTTCTTTTAAATATTAAAAAACACATATAATAAACTTCCATTCAAATCACATCAGATCTTCTTGTGTTAATGATGAATATTTGCACACTATAATTACACCCACAAACACTGTAAAATTTTTAGGGTTGGTAGTGGATAATACTCTCTCGTGGAAAAACCATGTTTTGGACCTAACTGGAAAGCTAAATAAAGCATATTTCGTAATACTTACGATAAAGAGAGTTACCGATATAGATACAACCATGATGCTGTACTATGCCTATGTTTATTCCCGGCTCTCTTATGGAATTGTATTTTGGGGGATTCAATAAATAGTAAAAGAGTATTTCAAATACAGAAAAAAATCGTTAGGGTAATTTTCAATCTAAAATGCTACGACTCATGTAAACCACATTTTAAAAAGCATGGAATACTGCCCCTGCCCTGTATATATATATATTGAATGTAGTGTATTTTGTCAAAGCAAACTATTCTAATTTCCTAAAATATAAAACTGAACATGGCTATTCAACAAGAAGTAAAATTTTGTTCGAATATCCTTTACATACCGTAAGACCACAATGTTTGAGAAAGCACCAAACTATAAATGTATTGAAATATATAATAAAATACCCAGTAATTTCAAGCAAATTGAAAATTTAAAGACATTCAAAAAGGTGTTATCAATATATCTGTTGGAAAACTGTTTTTATTCAGTAGGGGAGTTTATGTTTCAGAAATGAACGGATTTGCCTGTGGCATTTTTGTAGGTTTAGTTGCTGTAAAAAAAAATAATAATAGTTGTATTTTTAAACTTTGATATTGTATTGTTGAATGTTTTATATGTGTCTTTTAATGTATGTGTATTTAATAATTAATTGTAGTATGTTGTGTATTGCATTGCATTTGACATGTCATCTGGCATTGGATTCTGTCCTGTATGTGCTGTTTTGTGACAAATAAATAAATAAATAAATAAAAAAATAAAAATAAAACAGTGTATGTATGTTGCACGGGGTTCTATTTTACTTATTCGAACCCGAGTTCCTTTCATGTGGCCCCTCATATTTCCAGCCCCATCATAGCACTGTCCACGACAGTTCTCAGGTCTAACCTCAACTGTACATCTTGTATTATTTTGGTCAGAGTTTCCCCAGTTGTCGAAGATGTCTCATATAAACCAATAAAGTCTTCAGAAACCTCAAAGTCACCATTGACATGTCTTATACATAAGGAAACTTGTTCTTTTGTCGAAATGTCCGTTGTCTCAACTACTATTAAGGCAAAATATTCATCTTCTTTTGTGTTATTATTGAGTTTCCGCATCACCTCTAAGGCCATGAGCTCCAGGATTTCATTCTGGTTGTCATGAGTAAGCCACCCTTTTTTTTCTTTGAAGCCATTCTTTCAGTTCAGGAATGTCATTTGCTCTCAACTGCAAAAGTTCATAGAAATTTCCTTCATTGTCTCCGTGACCTCTTAATGCCATGGTACTGCTGGCTAAATACTTAATTGAAGACACAATGCTAATAAGGGCTTTTTGTGCAGCCATCATCCTAGTATTTATTTGATTACACAACTGTGCCGTAATTGGAGTTTGGTTGAAGGACATTATGGATGCAACTGACGCTTTATGGCATTCACTGCTTTCAAAAGAAGAAAACTTCTCAGAAGCTTTTTCCAATTCGAAAATCCACTGATAATGAATGTTTTGTCTACTTTCGTTTTGGACATAACCTTTAAGTTAAGCTTCTTAGCTTTCATACAAACAAAGCATTTTACTGATTCAGATTCAGAATTCCAGTGTAACCACGACCATTTCTTATACCACTCTGGTTTAAATGATCGATTTACTCCACTTATAACTTTCGTTGGGTATTTAATAGTCAAGGGTTGGAATGGTTCATTACCTTCATCTCTTTCAAACGTAGATGATGTTGAAGCTGGAACAGGGTCACTGGCTCTAGGATTAATACTCGGGCTACTTTGCACGACAGTATCATAATGTTTTCACTACAGTCATTTTCACTTAATGATGTGTCAACCTTAATTTTCTTATTAAAATAGTTTGTAATTTTCTGTCTCTTCATTACTACAGATAAATAGAAAAAATGAAGAACAAACCACTCATAACATCATAAAAACACCACTTACAATCCGATAGTACTGAAAAGGTCCCGTTTTAGGTTAAGTGCGTCGCGCAACCTCCCTACTTCTGCTATGACGCTATGACATTTAATAATCAATAACCTATTGAGAAATCTGAAAACCAAAAACTCCGATAGGACGCTTTGTCGGAGGTAAAAGCAACGCAGTTTGTTGGACTTTCTGTTTGAGTGAGGGATCTACAGTCTACAGGATAAATAAACAATTTAAAATTAACTCATAAAAAAATAGATTCACGATACTCTATAAGTATAAGTATTAACAATTAATTATATTATGATACTCTATAAGATTAACAATTAATTATTAACAAATATTATGTAAAAATGCTCTTATTAGGTATTTTTGTTCAATTGTTCACTTTTATTTATATATCATATTTACTTCGGATAGTTTTACTAAACTGTAAATATACTATTTTGTTCTCAGTGTATTGTTTTGTATATATTATAAATATGTATATAAGCTACTGTTATAGTAAACATGTATTTTAAATAAAACTTTTAATAATAAAAAAATAAAAAATGTATTTGAAATAATTCAAATTATTTCGCCGATGCATACTACTCTTCTCAATTATCGTATTTTAGGCGAAAATACCGTACCGTACATACTTGGGTTCCGACTTTGACCTTGACGAATTATCATTGTGAAATTGAAGTGTTACCTGTTAGTTAACTCTCCAAAATTTCAATATGATCATGAACATAAATTAAATTATTACTTTTTATAAGGTTATGTGGGTATGAGCCCCTTCATAATTAATGTATTACATTATTATTACCATCATTATTTACCTCTTTACTTTTCTTCAGTAACTATTATTACTTATATTTTTCTTCATTGTCCGAAAAAATAAACATATACAGAATGCTTTATATCCTTTGACTTTTTTATGAACCCCTGACCCTTGACCACCCTGATCCCCCCGGCTCCGCCGACACTGTGCATACAACAAACCATTAAAATAATATTAACACGAATTGTTTCTCGATCGGACTTTGATTGCTATTACTGTATATAAATATTTGTTGCAAATTTATTTTTATTCCAGGTGCTAATAACAATGGAAAATAAAAGTGCTTTTAAACAATTGTAAAGCACAATTTGCAATCTAAAGTAGGCCTAGATATAATTGTGTACATTTAAACATAAACATGGTTAATATAAACTATTTGTTTTTCTTCTAAACTTACAAAGTAACTGATTATTAGATTTAGGACTTACCGTCTTCAATATTCCATTGTCGTCGCTAAATGACGGCCGTTTCGGCTATTCAGTCATTTTCAAGTTTATTATCAGGTTTCTCTTCGTCATTTACATAAACATGTAAATAACATAATTAAATAACGATTACATAATAAATAAAAAACACACTTACACGGCCGTAATGCTGTGTTACAAAATAACGCTTTTAAAAATCATGAATCCATTGTCTAAATATATAACAGTTAAGCGGCCTACACACGGTCAGTTTGGTGTGTCACTTTGGAGTGTTCACACCGAAGTGACACACCAAACTGACCGTGTGTATGCAAAATTGATGTGAGCTCACACCAAAAAACTGGACTGATGGAATGATGAAAATTCATCATTTCGGTGTGACACACCGAACTGATGGCAGTCCGAAGTGAGCGTGTGTGTGGTCGCGTCACTTCAGTTGGTACATCAGTCATCTGCGCATGCGCACAGATGTCAGTTGGATAGCCATTAACGCCTGAAATTTCCACATGTCGGTCGTCGCGTCGTCGTCTGCGTGTGGCAAAGTGCTTTCCCAGACACTCTTTGTGTTTATTAATTTTGTTTCTGTTTTACTTAATAGTTAATATGGCTGCTTGGACCAAAGATTTCCTCCTTGAATTTATAGAACGATTCAGAGGGGAAGAATATTTGTGGAAAATAACCCCAAAGGATTATCACAATAAAACAAAGCTTGAGAAATCGTACAAACGTCTTGTGGAAAAACTTAAAGAGATTGATCCAGTTGCTAATAAATCTGTAGTTACCAGAAAGATCAATAGTTTAAGAAGTGCCTTTCGCAAGGAATTGAAAAAAGTGGACAGGTTGGTTAGTGGCATGGGTGCAGATGAAGTTTATCACCCCAAATTGTGGTATTACGACCAACTGCTATTCCTATCAGACCAAGAGACACCGATCATCCTCAAGTAATTGTGCCAGTCTTTTGGATGGAATCGCAGCTCATCAAAAATGTTAATATGTGAGTATTTAGCTCGTTTTGAAAGCCACTGCTTAACCCATATATTGCACTTGATTCTGCGCTTTCTTCTTTTAACTATAACACATGCCACTGCGCACTACACAGAAACAATAATTCATCGTCTGAAAACATGATCGAACACAGAGTGGTCTACACGGTCAGTTAATAACGTAATAAACATGTATCATAAAACGTAAATAAACACACGGCCTTAACGCATATCCGTTCGCGGCGGATTTTTACTCGTGGATGGCAGGTCGAACTGACACACAGAAGTGAGCGTGTGGAGGCGATTGTTGCGTTCAGTTAGAAGTGACAGTTAGAAATGAACACACCGAAGTGACACACCAAACTGACCGTGTGTAGGCCGCTTTACAAAGACACACATCCCAAGTCATCTAGATCACTGTCGCTCTCACTTTAGTTGGATGAGTCGCTATCTTCCTCCCCTGGTGTTAGGTTTATCAGGAACTGCTAAACACTTCTTTGGTCAAGACCTTCAATTTTCCAATCGTCGTTGATCACGGTTTCGACATGCTTAATGTACTTTTCCCACAAATTTGGCATGAACTTTCAGAAACTTGAATTAGTTTTGCACTATTAAAATGGCAAAATGTACAACTGCAATAACTTAAGGAAAATAAAAGTGCATTGTTAAATATATAAAACATCCTCCTAAAGAACTCATTCAAAAATATATATAACAAAATATTTATAGCAACCAAGTGCGCTTAATAAACCGATAATTTTAAAGTTATTTTAATGGATAGTCATACACGACGTGTTTTTTATCTATTTGCTTAGAATTAATTACTGAATCATAATAATTCAGAATCACAATCGTACTAATATATAAGTTAGATTTTAAATAAAATATAAAAACACTATGGTATAGAGTACAATGCACAATTATTGGTGACGCACCGAGCCTAATGAGAGTCGGTCATAATCCCCTGCGCTTGTGTGTGTGGGACGGTTAAGAACGACCGACCACCTTCCCCGTTTGCATAAACTATAGGTCCAAAGTAGGAAATGATTTAAAACAACAATATAACGCATAATATAAGGCTCTAGACAACTACACATTGAGAATTTATTTTGTATACTCCACAAAATAGACCCTTTGAGAAAATAAAATCACAGTCAGCAGAATGTATGTCTAAGGGAAAGTCTAGAGTGTGGTTAATCGGCGGAAGAATGGCATATATTAAATACATAAAAATATATTAAAAATCAACGTTTTAAAAGGTTAAATTAAATTAAATTAAAATCAATTAATGTTGAAAAATATTAAAGTTAAAAGTAAAATCAAATAAAAGCAAGTTAAATTCTAATTTGTTCGAGGTTAAAATCTGAAATATAAGTTTAGTAAACAGGGTTTCAAAGGTTAACAATAGTAAAAGAATTTATTTTCTTGTTCTGTTGTTAGTTACATTACATGCTTTGGAATGTCCCGTGTTCTTATCTTACCAGTTTCAACAATCTACTTAGGACTTTCTCTTGTGTCCTACTCACTTGCATTTTATCAGTTCAAAGCTTAGATTGCCATCAAGAATTTTAGTTCAAGTTTACTTTTCTATCGAATAATGTTAGTTATTTTATTTCTATTATGGAAGGTTCTGAATTTCAAAGAATTACTGTGTTAATGACGAGAGATTATATGGACTGAAAGAGATCATACAGTAAAGTAGCAGACTTATTCAATGAGAAGTTTCCAAACCGAATCAATCCCATAACGAGGTTTACGGTGGCAAGAATTATTCAACGGTTTAATGAGACACATTCTGTAAAAGACAGACCCAAGCCAGGAAGGGCTCCTTCAATTGACGAAGAGAAATCATTAGATGTTATGCATTCCTTTGTTAAAAATCCCCACTTATTTACGAGAAGAGCTGCTTTGAAGCACGACATCAGCCAATCTTCGGTAAGAAAAATTCTTAAAGTCCATCTTGTACAAGAGCTTAGTGAAGACGACTATGACCACAGGATAAAATTTTGTGATGTAATGATGGGTAAAGTAGATGCTGAACCTGAGTTACTGAACAGAATCCTTTTTAGTGATGAAGCCACTTTCATGACCAATGGTATCGTCAATAGGCACAATTGTCGTTACTGGACAGATACAAATCCACATTGATATGTTGAGGCTCATACACAACGCCCGCCAAAAGTTAATGTTTGGGCAGGAATAGTCGTTAACCGCTTGGTCGGTCCATTTATAATTGATGGAAATTTAAATTCTATGAAGTATTTAGAGACGCTTCAAAACCAGATTGTGCCTGCACTTCAAAATATGTTTGGACGTGAAACACAGAACTTTTGGTTACAACCAGATGGAGAACCACCACACTATGCCGCCCTAAATGTATATTAAAAACTAAACTATTTTTTATTCGGGATTAGGCAAAATACCTTACGAGTTTTAAAAAAAGATTCAGTTTCACTCTACCAAAATTAACAACAGTTTCAAGATCATTTTTAAAACACGAGCAGGCACAGAAAAACTTCTAAAATAATTATTGTATAACTTATCCTTTGTATAAGAAAGGAAATGTTAGGTATTTACAAAACTATAGGGGCATATATTTTATTACCTGTTTTGCAAAACTGTTAACTAACATGTTACTTAATAGATCCAATACTAGGATTACTGATATAAATTAATTATTAATGAGGCACAAGCTGTATTTAGGAAATACTTCCAGAATGGATAATGTCTTCAATTAACGTTCGATTACTTAAGACTAGCAAAAAGAAAGGAAAACAATTGATAAAACAATCTTTATTTAATAAATTGTCATGTTTAGGTGTTTTAAATCGAATGCTGAATATATTGAAAAGTCTATTTAAAGGTTCAAAGACATGAGTTTGGTGTAAAGGTGGGACAGTTTCGTGACGGGTTTTGGTTTACGTCAAAGTTATTTTAATTGCGTCTGTTTATTTTCCATTTAGTGAGTTTTTGGAGGGAGATTGCATTGTAAATGGTCACTGGATTAATGCTTTACGCTGATGTCATAGTAGACCTACATTGTAGTCTCCCAGGGCACTCACTTGGCTGCAAATTATGATAAATAGATTTTGGAAAAAAAATAGTGTATCATGTGGAGTTTGAGAGTTAGGCTAGATGAATCAATAATACTAGTTTTTAGAAATGTCGGATGGTTAAATCAGACGGGAAATTATGGCACAAAGGAAACGTGAAAGAAGTGGAAAATAAATTAAAATATATTGGGACCGTATACTCGCACATCAGCACTATGCCGGTATTTCACGTACTTTTGAAGGAGTACGTGTGATATATTTATTGACCGAACGTAAGCGAGTTTTATCCGTGCTGCATTTCGTCTGTCTGTTACGCGAATACTACCAAACGCGTTGTTTGATTTTCTTCAAATTTGGCATATATGTTCCTTGAAGCCAGGAAAAACAACTTATGTATAGGGAATTTTTATAAAATAAAACGCTTTTAATATTATTTTACACTTATTATTATTAGTCACAACATTCTCAGATTGTTCTAATTTCACCGTGCCTCGGTAGACGAATGGTTAGTGTCCTAAGCATTCTAGGTTAGAGCCATGAATCAATCAACTTTTTTACATTTTCAAATGTTTTCAATATTAATATGTATACTTGTATTCTTGGGTTGATTCCATGAATCAATAAACGTATTATCCTTTTACTATAAAAAGTTCTTAATCGAAAGAAACAAATTCAAAAGTGATAGGCCTACTATGAACCAAATACAACGTAGTTAAGGTGTTCATTTTTATGTCTCCAGTTGCAACAGTTTAACAACTAAATAATGTATATTTATAATATTAATATACATATATACATACCTTGTTTCCGTCTTGCAATTTATTTTGTGTAGTGTAATAGTATGCGCGTTTCAGGAACACGTTCCTATCTTCAGGTTTTATAAAATTTTTACTCATATGTGAGCATGTCATAATTCAACACAAACACACACAAACCAAACACAAATTATTTCACATATAATTAAAAACAAAAAACAAAGTTTAAAAAACTTTAAAACAGTTGGCTTTAGGCCATGTTGACGTTGCACCGGTCACTGGTCTACTGAGCGATTACATCCGTTATCTCCATCGTCAATACTATTTATAAGCATACAGGTAGCAATTGCGGTGTTATACAGGCTATTCGATTTAAAATATAATAATTGTTCATTGAGGACTAAGCTACTCTGGTGCAAATTAGCTTGGTAAATTTCAAATTCGTCCAATGCATTCATTAGGCGACCTTTTATACATAAATTCGCTGTCAAATTCTCATAGCTATGATCATTGTCAATTAGGTGTGTAGCATATTTTGAGTTGTTATGTGCAATGTCTTTTTTAGGTAGATGTTCTTTAAATCTATCCTTGAATTTTCTGCCAGTTTGTCCAATATAAAATTTATTGCAATCGCTGCACTTGAGCTTATAAACACCGGAGCAATTTTCAATTCATTTTGTTGATTTTGGTCGCAGTTGTTTTTTTATATTATTGCTCG
Organism: Philaenus spumarius; assembly: GCA_018207615.1. Lineage (NCBI taxonomy): Eukaryota > Metazoa > Arthropoda > Insecta > Hemiptera > Aphrophoridae > Philaenus > Philaenus spumarius. Next base: position 20,703 of record JAGFPH010007887.1, on the reverse strand, counting down.
TTCTGAATGACACTGTCACATTATGTTTCTTGAATACATTTTTCAAATAATTAGGCAATAAGTTGGTATATTCCGCAGAAATTAATTTCATTGATTTTGTTTCATCTCTATTTTTACTCAGGTGTTTGTGAAGTAATTTATCAACTATTTTTGTACTGTATCCATTCCTGCTTTTTATGTATTTTATTGTTTGCAGCTCTTCCTGATAATGGAGTTCACACATGGGTATTGTTATTAGACGGTATATAAATGAATTAAACGAAGAATTGTTTTTTAAATTATTTTGAAAACAATTTTTTATTATCAAGTAAAATTAAATACTACAGCCAAATTTTGTTTTATAAGCGATATGTTGATGACACTTTTTTAATATTTAAAGGCACAACCCGACAACTTGACCTACTACATAACTACCTCAACAGTTTAAACACCAATATACAATTCACAATGGAAAAGGATATCAATAACAGGATTAACTATCTGGACTTAACCATTATAAAAAAACAGAAATGAACTATAATTTAAAATATATAGGAAACCAACCACTACTGATGTGGTAATTCACGCTAATTCATACCATCCATGGTCACAAAAAATGGGTGCGTTTAATTCATTTATACACCGTCTAATAACAATAAGTTTACACTACACAAAATAAGTTGCAAGACGGAAACAAGGTGTATATATATGTATTAATATTATAAATATACATTATTTAGTAGTTAAGGTGTGTTTAAAAATTGAGTTTAATCAAAATTATAAACATATGGGAGAAATAAATATAATAGATACGAAATCTTTATACAAATTAGTTTATACAAAGTAGAAAAGTCATAAAAAACACTTAAACATTTCGTTTTAGAAGTAAGGCATCTTAGCAATTTTATATTGACCGTTCTACATTTCGTCAATCAAAAACTGTTTATTTCTCAGTCACCATTGTAACATTTTTTCAGTTCGCATAGACTATAGTGTCGCATATATGAGACATCCGGTTTCTATCTACAGACTGATGCCGCAAATGTGCAACGCCTGTTCCAATTGAAATAGACTGACTTTGCATATTTGTGGCAGTATTAGTTTGTTAATCAGGGACGTAGCCTGATGCGGGGGGGGGGGGGGTTCCGGGCACCCCTTTCTGTTCAGTTTTTTTATTACGAAATTTGATTATGTTCGTAACTTCGTCCAAAACAATGAGATACGGAATATTGATTGAGTATTGATGGACCAAGCAATTACCAGCGACAGTTGTTTCGTTTACATACTTCACGTTATGATCCTCTAGTTTTTGCACTGCAGGGCCAAACTGTATTTTTGGAAGAAATTATGTGGACTCGCCTGTCCGTCTTCGTCTGTCTGTCTGTTGCGTTAATAAGTGATGAGCAGAGCCGGCTCGACCATATATTTTCGCCCATTGGACCTATACCCCTGGTCCCCTCAGAAATTTTTTGAAAAATAGGCTGCCTAAAACGAATTCTTAAGCTAATTTCTTATGGTAAAAGCAACAAGAACAAAATCACGCTTTTCAGTTATTTTATAACAATTTTTCCTTAATATATATGATACTTATTTATTCAATTGATTTATTCTTCTTATTTTTATTGTATTGCGTGACAAGAAAATTGATTTTTAAATAGGACTGTAAAAGGAATTTTCAAAGTAAAATCAATGTAAACAAATACAAAATGAAAAGACACACTTTATTTAACACAAAATAAACTAAGAAAGACAAAAGATTAAAGTATTTAGTGTAACATCATTTATTAACCTCTTTCATTTTACTTAAATAAATATTTAATATTAAATTTGTTTAAATACTTTAAGTGGGTAACAAAATAGAATCAGCTGATACAATACGGTATGGTTTGTCCTCAAAATATTTTACCACAAGTGTATTTTGATTTATTTCATAGTAGAATACAATACGGAAAATTGCTTTGTGGGGTAGTACTTGCCAAATTAATATAAAAACGGCCTCTATAATTCAAAAGAGAATTGTTAGAGTTATAAAGCGAAAATCAAAAACTGAACATTCCCAACCTCTTTTTGTGGAACTCGGGATATTGCCAATAAAGTATATGTATTTATAAGGTAATGGAGCTGTTTTATATAAGAAGCGGTAATATTCCAAGTAGGGTTAATGATTACACAATAAAATTTAGAAATTCGACAAATTTAAAGATTACAAAACCAAATATTACTTTTTTCACTTAAACTTTTGAGTTCATCGCACCCAGGACATTTAATCAGTTACCAAATTATATTAAATACAGTTTGAACAAAATAAGTTTTCTAAAAAAATTTTAAAAGTAGTTGTTTGTACTGCCAGAGGTTGGTTTCCTATTAGAAATTATGATATAGGCCTAGTCAAAATTATACCAATCGTTTTAATTATGAAGTTCATCTCTTGATATACATGTTTTACAATTTGTGATCTTCACTAATTAGGTAATATTTTAAGAATAATTTTAAGTAATATGTTCGCTCGAATTCTGTCATCTATTTTTATTCGTTGTTATTTTTATTTTTTTTGGCAATCCTATACACAGGCCTAGCCTTAGAGGTGCCTTTTGTTGTCTCTTTTTTATTTGCTTTTATGTGTGATGAAGTGCGTATGTATTTCTATATTAATGTAGTTGGCTTTATGTTTTTGTACACAATGGTTAATGTTTTTTTTTTTTAAGTTATACATTGTAATTTGTTTATGTATGTAGATATAAGTGTTTTTATGTGTTGTATTCCATTTATAAGCAATTTTAAGTTTTGCTTTATTTACAGGTACACTATAAGCTATTAGCTTACTATTTTTCATCATACACCTAATTACATCTTATTGTAATATTGTTTTAAAGTTTGCCTTTTTTTTTACAACTTGTTTAGTAATTTAATATTTTTGTGCATAACTTGTTTAGTCATTAATTATTATTTGTGTATCTATATTGAAAAAAGGAACAATCGATTATTAATTTAAAAAAAAAATATATTATAAACATTCCTTTAAATAAGTGTAATCCTTAAACTGTTGTGTAAAGTTGAAAATAAAAATAATAAATAAGTAGGAACTTTCCTGTATTCTAAGTAGTAAATAAAATTATTTTTATAAGTAGCCTACTTACTTAACTGTCTCTTTCCCTATAACTCTGGTATAATTTGGGTATACAAGTATATATACATTATCTACTTCGTTTAGATAAAGGTCTTCAAGCATTCAAATATATGTAGGGAACAAGAAACCACCAGTTCAGGTAAAAGTCATGAATAATTATTTATATTTTAAAATGTTCACCAAATTATTTAAAACAATTTCCAGATGCATTCAGACTACATACCTAAGCCTCAGAATGAAGTCAGAATTGATTCCCAGACTCATAGACATCGAAAAAGGGAGAAAACCATATAGTGTGAATTTAAGGTTTTCCCCAATTATTTTGCTTTATGAGTTGAAAAAATTTCAAAATTGGCCCAATTTGAAAAAAATTGCTTTTTGAACTCAAGGATTAATGCTGTACAACTTTTAGGGAGGGGAGGCGGTTAATGATAAAATTGGATGTTGGAAAGTTACAGCACATTGAAAATGGGTAAAACAAAGTTTTTGGCAAAGTTGGAAAAATTTGCTGTTTTTTGGATCCCGATAAAAATCGAACTACTGGACTAATTTTGCATTTTGTTTTTTTAATCGACACAACGTTTTGTCCTCTTTAATTTTCTGAAGTAATATTGTTTACAAAATATGGACCGTTTTCGAGTTATAAGCGAAAAACTGGAAAAAGTCCGAACCCCCCCACTTTTGAGGTCGCAAAATTAGATTTAGCGTACCAAACGATTCTAGGGAAAAAATCTTTTGCCGCAATTAATGTAAGCTGAACCACTTCTGGATTAATAAAATTACAGCAAATGTAGGCCTACATACAATATTGAAGTATTTACTGTGTTGGTATAGGATGCCGGGTTGAACAACTATTATCCTTCAACCGATTGTATTGACAGTTACACCATCCAATGGAGAATCAAAAGGGCTACTAAAAAGGTGTTTTGAAATTTTCAAATAGCCGCCATTTTTAAAATAAACATTGTAAAAAATATTTTTCCTGGAATTAGGTATTTGGGTCATAAAGCGTTATACCAAATTTAAATTTATTACAAACAGTCGTTTTCAAATTAAAAATTGTTATGTGAAAAAAAAAAATAAATGGCGGCTGTACGGGTAACTGTTGAGTTTTGGACATTTTTAACATAATATTTTTTTGTTCTTTGGTCCAGGAATAATACCTGAAAAGGTCAGTAGAGAGTACGGGGGCACCTTGTATATTGGGCTATGACATACCTTAAACATTTTCAGTTGTTAGTTTATGACTTTATGAAGACATATAAGAAAAAAATTACGGGATTAATGTCAAACGCCAAATAATTTATTAAAAATTATTTCATATTAAAATGCAGAGAACATAATAAGTATAAAACACAGTTTTAATTCATCAAAAAACAAATATTTATAAACAATTCAGTGGACATATATATTTACTATATTTATTTTATGATAGTTATTTTATGATAATTATTTTATTAAAAATGACTTTTTTTTTTTAAATGTTTATTGAAAATTCAGCTTAATTATTCAAATAATTCAGTTTTATTTTCAACGCCATTGATTATTGAATAATCTTGTAACTGCCTTCAGTCTGGTGCCTTTTGTTTATAATGTCTTCTTTCCATAAGCAATATACGTCTCTTATAGGCTAGG
>JAGFPH010007887.1:0-15862 GCA_018207615.1 Philaenus spumarius | reverse complement strand
TGTATTTTGTAGTTATTAAATGTATAAAATATCAATCAAAATGCATTTTGTTTCAATCATGTTTCAAAGCATGTTTCAATCATGCGTTGAATTTAGCTGTTATCGATGCTACTGGGGCTGTACTTGAATTCAGCAATGTCCTACAAAACGTACATGAACTTGGCAAGTATTTCAATAAATCTGCTAAAAGGACAGATTTCATGGTTCACCTTAACCCTAGAACTGTCAATGTTAATTTTTTGTAACGCCAAGCTATTTCGGTGCGTGTGCAAGCAAATTTTAAAAAAATCACCAAATATAGTAATTTTATCCCAATCCGAAAGTGTTGCGTGGCTTTACTGTAGAGAAACGTTCAAAGAATTCATATATGCAATTAAAAAATTTATTGATGTAAAATTGTAAAAGTTATTAGCTCAAGAAACAAAAACTGTTCAGTAATGAAAGGAAAAAGTTCAACTTTAGGCCTACATAACAAGTACTAAAAGTTTTTTGTAATTTTTTTGGTAAGCATAAAAAAGTTTCATAATTTAGTTCTAAATAGAACTGTATAAAAACATTTATCAATTTCAAAATTCTTATTTTGAAAACAACAGTTTTTATGTTCCAACTACAAGGGTGTTAACAAAACTAGGCCTCCTTTCAAACGTTATTTAGGAATATTTGCTTTTCCCAAAAATGAAATATTATATTATAATAAAGTGTAGAGAATAAATCAAAGAAAAGAACTGTATACAAGTCTTTTCTTAGTTCACAAAAGTGTTTGAATAATCTCTACTTGAATAACAAAAGTGAGGGAAAATGTCTGATCTTGCCATCCTTGCTACACGTACAAAGAAGCGTTGCGTAAACGCTTTGTTTAACATCTATTGCATGTTAAAAAAGTTCGTTAGGTTCAAATTTCAAACTTGGTTTGAGACCGTGAAAACACAGACTTTCCCACGGTCCTACTCAACAAACCTGTCTAGTAACCCATATTTGTTTCAAACTAAATGTTAGCTTGAATCATTCTCTTCAAAAAGGTAGCAAAAGATTTCTAAAACTAGAATTATATCACCCGTCTTTCACGTGTTATAAATAAGGCTGTTTATTGGTTGGAAACGTAACAAATGCAAGGGTCTACAAAACGTCGCTTATCTATAGATATATTTAGCGGAATTTTGATTGGCTGGCCACTTTATTTAGAGGGAATTGTAACAGATCCAACGGTATATAGATTTAAGTCAGACAAAGAACTGGGCGAGCAGTAGGCAGAGAGGAAAGATGCCTTATTTCGTTAAGTTTTGGGACAAAATCCGCGCGTCAATTGAGTTGTAAAAAACTAATAAACTGCAACGGTGATTACGTATGTAAATAGACGTTTTAGAAAAAACTTGTAAATACAAAAATTTAAGTTGAAATCATTTCCTTTCAAACGGTTTTAGATTTATTGCGATTGGATGATTTTTAGTGGGTGAAATATTTAATACAAGTTGAGTTGTCACAGACTACTGTACACAATTCACTACGGCAGGGCGTTGAGACTACTCAATTTGAGTGGTCTGACAGTTAGAGGGTTAAATCAGATGACAATCCTGCCTTGACTAAAAATACTAAGCTGAAACCTCTATGTCCTACAAGATGGACAGTGAGACTAAAATCGCTAAAAGCTGTTAACTCACAATATAATACTGTTCTAAGTGCTCTTGAAAGCATCAATACTGAAGATCCTTATCCTACTGCCAATGGTTTACTTTCATTTTTCGAGAAAACTCTCACACTGTTTCATTTAGAACTCGGTGTTTTGATTTTCGAAATAACAGACGAGCTTGCTAAATGCTGCAAATAAGTAACATTAATATATCCTATGCCTTGGCTCGAGTTGACCGAGTTAAACATCGTTTAACAAAGTTGAGAACCGATGAGAAGTTTAACGAACTGTGGGAGAAAGTGAAGAAACAAGGGGCAGATATGGATTTACTCCCAGTCACCCTTCTACGTGTTCGAGCACCTCCAAAAAGATTAGAACAGAAAAGTGATGCTTCTCCACCAGTGACGTTCTCCGGTCCAGAGACTTATTTGAGGAAACAGTACTTCGACGTTCTGGACAACTTAAAGTCAGATATTGATTATAGATTTCAACATCCCGGAGTCAAAATATACAAAGATATTGAAACTGTTCTGATGAAAGCAGTAAAAGGGAAGACAGAAGAAGTGAAAATTGAAGTGGACAATATTTGTGACCATTTTTAATCTGACTTGGACAAGAAAAATTTCACAAGCCAACTAGACGGGCTGCAAGATTTAACGAAAAAGAAGGAAGTTAAAAATGTACGTGACTTAGTTGTCACTTTAAATAGTGAGCCTCAAAAAAACAAACGATTTTTGTCTGAAGTAGTAAAGGTTGTCAAGTTGCTGCTTGTCTTAGGGCCTACCAACGTCTGCAGCAACTGTTGAAAGAACCTTTTCTTGCCTTCGTCGCTTGAAAACGTGGCTGCATTCCATGATGACGCAGAAGAGATTGAACCATCTTGCCATCTTATCCGTCCATAGAGACATTGCTAAATCTATTGATGATAAGAACATTGCAAGAATGTTTGTCAATAGAGTTGATAGTCGCTTTGCAGTTTTCGGTAATTTTAAAGACTGAGGCTTTTCATCAGCAGTAGTTAAAAAACTTGTAAACTTGTAGTAAAAACAAAAACTTGACATTCTCGTGAACTATTATAGCAATAATTCTATAAAAAGGCTTTGTATTTCTTAGTAATTTGATGTTGTACCAATACAATGTTTGTAATTTTTCTTTGTGTATACCATTATTTAGCCTCAGTGTACACACTTACTTGGTTATACCACACCGTCTTACTTTCGTGATAAACTGTAATCAAGCAGCCAATTTTAATTTAACTTATAAGGTTTTTAGGGGGAGGACCCCAAAAATACCCTCCCCCCGACCATAGGTTTCTGACCCCCTAACAAAAATCTCCTTCCGCCGCCACTGTGTATGCATGCCGTGTTTGGTATCTATTTGCTCAGAAATAATTACTGGATCATAATAAATCAGAATAAGAATCACACTAATATAAGTTTTCTTTAAAATGCAATATAAAAAACACAAGGGTATTGAGAACAGCTAACAATAGGTGATGCACCGCAACTAATCTAATGACAATCGGTGGTCCGTGTGTTTGCGTGCGTGTGCGAGGTTACTAGCAGGTAGGACCCTTTTCCAACTGCCATCCCTATTTGCACAAACTATAAAACCTAACAGGTACGTATATAAAGAATTTTGATTTTATAGGTGTTTTTGTTTTGATTGGAAGAAATAATGTTCCTTACTTTTTGTGGTTAGGTATGGAATTCGCAAACATCCTTTTTTGGCTATCGCCCAGATGTATCGACCTATTATAGGCATCGCCACATATTTTAGGGATGAACCTTGAAATAATATTCAACTTGAAAATATCAGCCGACCCTTTTACTGGGTAGATTGTTGTTACGGTTGGCAGTTACATGAGCCATACAAATTTACATGGTGTCGTAAAACCGGTGTTTTTAGTTAGGCATTTACTTTCCTTTTTACCGTATACCCGCACTTCCTCACGTGCTCTTGCCTTGTCAGCAGTTTCTATTCTAGGTCATTCCACAAGATACCTTTGCCTTTACCTACCAAAGTTCAGGTCTACGTACGTTGTGATTCCAGAATATTATTTTGTGATGAGGGAGTCGGTGAATCTGATCTTGAAATATTTTATAGATAAATATATATATAAGAAATAATGTGTTTTACCTTTACTGACTTTTTTACTGAATTTCATGTTTACAGGTGTTTTGGTTTCAAGGGGAAATAATGTTTCTTACTTTTCACGAGTTTTCAAAATTTTTGCCGTGAGATACTGAATTGGCAAAAAAATTGTTTAGCTATCATATTTGGTCTATAAGCATTATGGTTTATGATGAGTGAGTCGGGTCGCACAAACATGTTATTTGTCCCTGGTTTGGGATGTATCCCATTCTCCCAAACCACCTCCCCCTTGATATCAAAGAGTCCTGACTTACTAAGTCAGTGCACACGAATTTAACGGTTCTATGATATAAGCTTCTGGTGCAAAACATTGTTGTGGGAAGGGGTTAAAAATGTTAAATTTGTAAGGCAGGCCATGTGGCAAAATATTGTAAATAGCACAAACTCGAGCTTATAGTATTTTGCTGTTTTAAATTAATGACAACCAAAATCCTGAAATATTGTATTGTAGAGGTAACTCATTTTTGTTAAGAAGGTTATTTTGTCAAAGTTTTATATCTCTATTTAAGTATTAAAACTATTGGAAATAAAATCTGAAAATGTTACCAATGCATTTTAACAACATTTTTGAACTGTGCACCTATACCAACATAGAAAATCCTTTGCTGAAAAGCTTTCCTAACAAATCAAAATTAACCTCAACATTTGTCTTATTCCAGTTGCTTTGATTTTATAATACAAATAAACATTTTCTGAATTTGGTCGCACATTTATTTGAAACAGAGCAAAATACTAAACGCTAATTTGTCGTTTGATATGCTTTACAAAAATTTGTCACATGAACTACCTTTACATTTAAAATTTTGAATCCCCTTTCCCCAAAATCATAAAAGGTCAGCAGCTATGTCAAAAAAGTATGTCCTGTTAATCCACCAAAAGGTATAGGTTATAGGCTACAATATTATTTCTGTTATTATATTTTAAGCAAATAAAAACAAATAAGGAGCTTAAGCACACTTTTTGAACACACTATATAAATAATGATGTATTATAATATTACTGATAATGTAATGCTTATAATGATTGTATTAATATTATTAATAGGCTATAGACTACTGCTATACTAATAGATTTTTCTATATGTTTAGTGTTCCGTACAAAAGATGGTTATGGTGGCGTAGCTTTTATTTTACATAAATCCATAATGTATAATAGTATCTTTAATTACAATAATGAACATATGCAAATACTTGCAATACAAATTAACAATTTTAAATTTCCAATTACACTGTATAACATATATTGTACAAATAAAAAAACAAACGCTAAAGTTTGGCACGAACAAATTTTCTCTAAAGACTCAGGATATTCTTTAGTCTGCGGAGACTTTAATGCACACCACCCTTATTGGAACGCACATAAGGCAAATACTAGGGGCAACGATATATTTAAGGCATATAATGAATCCAACTTTATTCTGATTAATGATAACAACTACACAACCTTACCTACCTTGAACCAAGAGGGATCAACCATAGATCTCTCATTCACAACACCAGAGTTACATTCTTTGCTGGATAAATGGGAAGTAGGTAGGGATGCAATGGGGAGTAACCATTTCCCCATATATATGCAATTTGAAATAGGCAATTTGAATGATGGCATAAATTCTGAATTTAGCAATGTAAGAAATACAAAATATAATTTTAAAAAAGCAAGTTGGACTTCCTTTTATGAGTTTATTAAAAACAAAGTAAATGAAATAATCCCATCAGAGTCTGAGTGCCCCATAGATCAGGTAATTAATATTATTTTAAAAGCAGCGGATTTATACATACCTAAATACAAACTAGATAATAATAACAATAAACCAGGTTTCCAAGCAAAGGAATGGTGGTCTGAAAAATGTTCCCAGGCCGTAGCAAACAGGAGACTAGCCTTCACTAATTTCAAAAAGAATATGTCACCCCTAAATTATAATAAATACCAAAAAGCCCAGGTCAAAGCTAGGGAAATTATCCAAGATGCTAAAAAATTAGCATGGGAAAGATTATGTCAGCTAATAGGGGAGAAAAAATCATCATCACATGCATGGGCCGTAGTTAAAAAATTAAAATATAACAGACAAAATAAGAATAACATTAATGCAATTCAAAATAATGAGGAATTGTGCAATAAATTTATGAAGACTATCATACCAGATTATGTACCACATTTTAATGAAATTAACAATAATACAAAAATCAATCCAACTAATAGTTATTTAGAAGTCGATTACACACTCAAAGAATTAAAATGTGCCATAAAATCAAAAAAGAAAGATACATCCCCGGGATTAGATGGCATAACTTACAGTATGATAAAACATTTACCTGACAATGCATTACAAAACATACTCAATAATTATAATAAAATTTGGAATGGTTTTTACAACATTCCACAAGCCTGGAAACACTTTAGGGTCATAGCATTACCTAAACCTTTAAAAGACAATCAAGCAGAAATCTCATATAGGCCTATATCGCTCATATCCTGTGTCACTAAAATATTTAATACTATGATTAAAAATAGATTAGAATGGTTCACGGAGAAACATAACATAATACCTAATACCCAATATGGTTTCAGGAAATATAAAGGATGTAATGACTATCTAATTAAATTAGTATCTGAAATTCAAATAGCATCCTCTTATAAGGAAACTACAGTGGTAATCGCTTTAGATATCACTAAAGCATATGACAACGTTTATATCCCAAAATTAATAGACAAAATGATCCGATGTAACATACCGGCCAAATTCGTATCATATTGTCAGAAATGGCTTACAGATAGAAAAGTATCTCTCATAAATCAAACCGGTACACATAGTAGATGTACAAATAGGGGTTTACCGCAAGGCAGCGTATTAAGTCCTTTATTATTTTCTATATATATTTCTGACATAAATGCGAATTTACCTTTACAACTTAAATCACTGCAATATGCAGACGACATTGTAATCTATTCAAGTAACCAAAATCACAACTTAGTCCACACCACTATACAACTAGGTATAAAAGAAATTGAACATTATTTCGAACTTTTATCAATGGAAATTAATGCTAGCAAATGTAACGCTATAACATTTACTAGGGAAAGAAATCTGCCCCATAAACAATACTATATTAACAAGCAACCAATACCTTCTGCAAATACTATAAAACTGCTAGGTATCACTTTGGATGCTAATTTATCATTTAAAAGTCACATAAACAATATATATTTACAATGTCAGAGAGATATAAGCATAATTAAATCAGTCGCGTGTGGGCTTAGAGGTTCACATCCAGAATTCGCACTACAAATATATAAAAGCTTAATCAGATCTAAGTTGGACTATGGCTCCTTTTTGTATGGGCAAAGTTGTAACAGTAACCTTAAAAAACTAGACCTCATCCAAAATCAAGCAATGAGAATAGCATTAGGTGCGTTTAAAACTACACCCATCATTGCTTTACAAGCAGAAAGTTCAATTATGCCACTGGAAAACAGAAGACAACTATTAACCGAAAGGTTAGTATACAAAATAATCACTGACAAAACACACCCCTCTTATGACAACTTAATGCATTTAATACTTATTGTGCAAGAAATGCCTTATTGGTTAAAAAAAAAAACCCCTCTATACTTAGAGTCCATAAAAGTAATTTGTCAGGTTAACCCTGACTTGGAAAATAGGACACAATATACTAAATTTAGCGATTTTGCAAAGCCATTGATAATGACTGACAATGCATTTAAATGTATCACAACATTCAATAATTCTAACGCGACTAAAAAATCTTGCAATGCAGTAGTATTAAAACAATTGTTTATAGAAAATTTAAATCGTAATTATAACGATCATATTCAGGTGTACACAGATGGGTCTAAAAACAAAATAGGAGCAGGCGCTGCCTTTTATATACCACAACTCGGACATTCAGCTAAATACGCCCTAGGAAAAAATATATCCAGTTATACTGCTGAAATATATGCAATATTAAAGGCAGTACAATATATTAGTAATGCGGAAGGTAGGGATTTTGTAATATGCACAGATTCTCTATCAGCTATTAAAACTCTGGAAAATATAGATAATGGTTTCAAATCACAAGGGATAGTACCATTGACTATATAAGTACTAGACTAACCGAGCTAACGGGCGGTCTGTACCGCAGTCCAGGACCATCAGTAGACGTAGTACAGGACCATCTCGCTAGGAGTCGTAAGGAGCAGCACCGGTATTTGGCAAAAGACAGAAACTTGTACATCTGCATAACATAGCAGAAAACGTACTGGTTTTCATTATTAGAGTGAACTAAAGGTTGTTGTTGTCACTGAAGCTGCCTACTTGAAGTTGGCTTTTGATGTTAGCTTTAAAAAAACTTCAAAATCGTTCCTTTACCTTGATGTTTATTGCGTTTATTACTCTACCACTCATCTTACTAATATAATAATTCTACTGAAACGTTCACCCTTTAACGTTTGGTAACCCTATTGATATCTATTTCTGAAGATCTACCGTGCCGATTTTAGTTCTGTTTGTTATAAATGACAGAAAATGTTGTCATTATTATAAAAAAATTATGAAATGTCAATTTTATTTCATTGGCATATTTAAAAGGGCACTTTTTAAGTTTTTGGGGTTTTATATTAAAATCCTATTATTTCTGAAGATCTACTGGCCGATTTTAGTGCTGTTTGTTTTAAATGACAGAAAACGTTGTCATTACTATAAAAAATGTCAATTTTATTTCATGGGCATGTTTAAAAGGGCACTTTTTTAGTTTTATGTTAAAATCCTATTGATAGCTATTTCTGAAGATCTACCGGACAGATTTTAGCGCCGTTTGTTATAAATGACAGACAATGTTGTCATTATTATAAAAAAATTATAAAATGTCAATATTATTTTATGGTTTTTAAAAAAATGGCACTTTTTGAGTTTTTTTGATTGTTTTATGTTAAAATCCTATAGATAGCTATTTCTGAAGATGTACCGGGCCGATTTTAGTGCTGTTTGTTTTAAATGACAGAAAATGTTGTCATTATTATAAAAAATTATGAAATGTCAATTTTATTTCATGTGTATATTTAAAAGGGAACTTTTTGGCTTTTATGTTAAAATCCTATTGGTAGCTATTTCTGAAGATCTACCGTTCCGATTTTAGTGCTGTTTGTTTAAAATGACAGAAAATGTTATCATTATTATTAAAACATTATTGAATATCAATTATATTTCATCGGTATATTTATAAAGGCACTTTTCGAGTTTTTTTTTATTTAGTTTAAAACCTTTTCCGGTTGAGATCGGTTTCTGGAGATCAACCTGGTCGATGGTGCGGTTTGATTTAAATGAAAGAAAATGTTGTCATTATTATAATAAAATTAAGAAATGTCATTTTTATTTCATCAATATATTTATAAGGTCAATTTTAGATTTTTTTTAGTTTTAGGTTTTTTATTGATAACTATTTCTGGAGTTCTGCGTGTCCGATTTTCGTGTCGTTAGTTTTAAATGAAAGAAAATCTCATTATTTTAAACAAATTATTAAATGTTATTTTTTCAATTATTTTGCACTTTTGAGTTTTTTGTTTTTAGGTTAAAACCTTATTTTTTACTATGATTTTAGTTTTTTCCCAGTGAAAACTTCATTAGGTTGGGCACTTTTTGCATGGAGAAAAATGATTGAACTCCCTTCACCGTCATCGTCATCGCACTTACACGACATTTTTTAAGGCTCCGTCACATCTCCGCAATTATTTAAGGTTCTGTTGCATCCCCGCAAATATTTAAGGCTACGCCGCATCTCCGCAATTATTTAAGACACAGTCGCATCCCCGAAATTATTTAAGTCTCTATCGGATCTCTACAATTATTTAAGGCTCTGTTGCATCTCCGCAATTATTTAAGACACAGTTGCATTCCCGCAATTATTTAAAGCTTCATCGGATCTCCACAATTATGTAAGGCTCCGTCGCTTATCCACAATTATTTAAGGCTCCATCGCATCTCCGCAATTATTTAAGATCTCATTACAACATTATACATTATTAAAAAAATACTTCTTAATAACTCGAAAATAAAGTTAACTATATGAACCTAAAATCTTTTCACTTCTGACGGCAGACCCACGACTGCCTGTTTTTAAAATGTCATTTTTATTTCATCAGTGCATTTATAAGGGCACATTTTGAGTTTTGGTGGTTTTAGGTTAAAACCCTTTTGATTTTATACCTATTTCTGGAGATCTATATGGCCAATTTTAGTGGTGTTTATTCAAAATAAAAGGGAATATTGTATTTATTATCAAAATGTCATGAAAAGTAATTTGTATTTCATCGGTATTCTTATAAATTTACTTTTTGAGGTTTTTTGGTTTTAGATTAAAACACTTATACGACATATTTATGAAGATCTTCCGGGCCCATTTTAGTTCTGTTTATTTGAAATAAAAAGAAAATATTATTGTTATTATTATAAAAAAGTTATGAAAAGTAATTTGTACTTCATCCTAATACTTCTTATAAGGACACTTTTTGAGGTTTTTTGGTTCTAGATTAAACCCTATTGATACCTATTTCTGGAAATCTATGCAACCTATTTTCGTGCGGTTTGTTTTAAATGAAAGTAAATGTAATTATTATCAACAAAATAAGAATTGTCATTTTTATTTCATCGTTTATTTATTAATTACTTGTTAATTTATTTATTACTGTTATTTTTATAATTAATTATTATAATAATTTCCAGGAAAAAACAGTTTATTAGGGGGTTTTCTTGCTATGGACATAACGGTTGGGAATTAATGACGCACACGTTGTTTTGTAACTATAAACAGAGTTATTCTCATAAACACATTTCCATAGATTTAGTTTGCTATTGACACTTTTCAAAAATATTTTTAATCTAAATTAATTTAATAACATAAATTTACTTTCTATTGGGGTAATGAACGCATTAAAATATACTGAGTTTTTTTAGTTGTTTTGCTCACCACATTAGGTGACCAAGTGACGTAGCCAGTATTTTGTAAAGGGAGGTGTCTGGCCTAAAGTGGCCTACCGGGGGAAGAGGGGGAACCGGGGTGGAAAGGGAAGGGACGGACCCTGAGGCCCTGAAAACAGTGTTTTGATACCATTTTCAACTGACAAATGCATATAAAAAATACGTTTTTATATAAAAAAAATACAAACTTTTTACTAAATATTTCAAAATACTTAAGTACAAAATATAATTAACTAGACTGTAAAGAATGAATTAATTATCCAACTCCGCTGATATTTTTCGCCAAGCATCTAATTTTATATTTTTGTGATCAAATGATAATTATTTAGAGGATCCCAAAGAATGGATTCGTTTCTAAAGGATTATATTAATTTAATTTGCTTCTGAGCAATCCATTGGCCTACTTAATCAATGAATACCGGTTTATTGGAAAACAATAATCAAACGTGCGCTGAAAACGACAAACCTTTCACGCTCTCGTCCAAATATGTTCGGTGAACATTCAGTGTTCTTCGAAAATACCGACAGGAGATGGATCGCTGCGTCCGCGCGTGCGACCCGTACAAAATATGACGAATTCAATGCGCACGAGCGGTGCGAGCGTGTGTGTGGGGACTGTCAAGGGTTAACTTTGTCGGTACAGCGTATAGATTTAATTTACTTTTTGTACAACTGGTAAAACATTTATCTTTAAAGTGCAGTTCACACACAACTTTGCGGCTTAGAGTTGTAGGAGCTAGGGATGACAGGGTCTCATTTGAACAGTTGACAATCCATTGTTCACAAATTTCTGCTCTTTTAACTTGAAAAGAAAAAAATGAAGGGACGGATTACGACCTTTCGTGTTGCTGCAGCCAGTAAAACAACATTTGTGCTGCCTTTTACCTTTATTTGAACTTTCCATTGTTCGAGGTATAGCCGAATCATATAATTACTGAATAATCTATATTATGATAAACTTATGAACTCAAAAAATATATACACTAATATTACGTACGCACTATTCTTATTGAAGGTCTATGGTCTACCGTACACACACACACACACACACACACCCACGCAAATTCTCACACTTAAACTCACACTAACGACTCCAAACAAAAACTTAAAAAAACACACTACCACTATTATACGATAAAATTAAAAACAAATCATGAAACTGATAAATTTTAGGTTAGGCACCTGCTGACAACGATCTCCATACTAGAACTGGCGTCATATCTACGCACCCGCTAAAAGCTGCTAAAAGGTTGGGGTGAGGGAGGAAAATCACAAGCCTTATCAGTCAATACGTTGCCAAACGTTGCTACTTCACTTGTTTAACAGTCTTAGTTAGGCTTACAGTTTGGATTATACAGAGTGATACAAAAGTCCGGCCACCCATTAATAATTAAAAAAAATTACAGATCCCAACTGGACCATTTTTCACATAAAAAAAATCGGAAATAGCCTATTTTTAAAAATTACAATTTTTTAAATATTCATATGTTTGTTAATTTTAAATTTTAAGGGCAGATATTTCGGAAAATTATTTTTTATTATGTGTACTTGAAACAAGAGGAAGATCAAAATTTGTCATGTTATTAGTTTTTGCACAATTGCAGTGTAAATAATTTAGGCCAATATCTTTCAATTAACCTGAGTGGCTCGATTTAAATTTACAAAACGGATTCTGCAGTGGAGAAGTGCTACGCAGATGATCCGCTAAACATACTTGAGGTTTATCTTTTTTTTACTTATCTCACTTTTACTTATCTGAAGAATTTTGATTGGAAGTTAGTCAGAATAGATGGAAGAACAACGATGTTAAGGGTCTGCTCCATTAAACGAGAAAGCAACCGGAAACGCAACCGCTTCTCACTGTATTCCTATCTAAACAGTGCAATTTCTTGCAGCTGAACGCTTTGACATTGCCTCATTTCAAACCATTTTGTAAGTCTATCTTTTGTAATTGAGTGTTGAAAAAAAAAAACTGAATATTCTTTATACAATTTCGGATCCGGCTTTACAAATTATTTTTCATTATTAATTTTTTATTGTGTTAGGAAAAAAATTCAAACTTTGTAGTTACAAAATATCAATTATATAACAAATCAAAAGCATTTAAAAAAATGTAAATTGCAAGACGGATGCGTATTGTGACTTTGCTTAAAATGAGACCTTGCAAACAATTTTATGATAAAGAGTGAACGAAATAAATGGTTCGAAATTTAACAATGCTCTTATGGGATAAAAATCCAAGATGGCCGCCACTACAGCAGACCCTTAATTTACCGCAATGTGCAGAAAAATAATGCAAAAAGTAGTAAACGTTGCAATGCCTTGTTTATTTCCGCGAACATTTGTGAAGCTTCGTTCTGAGTGGGGAGTGGGGTTCGTTTACTTCCGCCGACCTTCGATGTTATTTGTCCACTGAAAAATATTATATTATGTTTAAATCGTTTTTATGTTTTATATGCCAAAAAGTGTAAAATGTACAACTTTGTTGTAAAAATAAATAACGTTAATTTTTGAAGTTATAGTTCTTTGCGCCTATTGTAATCGGGGTGGGGTGTCGGTTGAGAAACCACGTCACGCGTTAGGAGTAAAATCCGGAAAGTGCCTTTTTTACCTTTCTTCGTATATTCGTATACTTTCCTATACTTCAAAACGTCGGATTGATTTGAAACTTAGCACTTATCAAGGACCGATGACAATGCAATATTAATTTTGTTGGGTGTAGTAAGTGAGCACTGATCATGGTCCCCAAACTAACTGTGACCAACCAAACAGATGCAACGATAGTATTCATAAGCGTATGTAACAAAGAAGGAATTATCCACTTAGTTTTAAATTGTAGTCCCTTAAAATTTTGAATTCATACCTAGCATTTGTTTATTTTTCCAATAATTATAAAACAATATAGGCCTAAGTTAAACTTGAAAATATTTATTAGTCTTTGGAATAAATTGTGTTTAAATTTTCTTTAGAACAGATGAGGTACGATCCATATGGTACTAGACTATGTCAACGATGGTAATTTAAAAAATTAATTATCAACCCAAAAGCCCAAATATATATATTAATTATTAGTTCAGACCCCGAAAGAGGAGCGACTCGAAGGATCCTTGCCCGGGTGAAGATTTTTCCTTGAGCCTGCTCTGCCCACAACTACCACCATTGACTATAAACAAAATGGTCGCCATTTTGGTTATGGTTGTCCTAAAAAAGATTTTTTTACATCAAAATTCTTATTTCAACAGGACCTTTACAGTGATGTATCACATAACTATTGGTCTAATTTGAAAATTTTGAGTTACCCCCTCCCCCACCAACCCCCTTTCGACCAAAATTGAACAATGGGTATTATGTTTCTTTAGCAGCCCCTCACTGTAACAAAATATTGCCGCAAACCGCATTTAGCTATTTTAACAAATAACCAAGATAAAGGGGTGTGCAAGTTACTCTACAGTCACCCTGTATAATATACTAACTGATAATTTCTAGTTGAAAATAGTGTCAAAAGTTTATTTTTGACAAGGTATTGAATAATTACAAGACAAGTGTATGTCATTCGTATTTGTCATAGGAGCAAGAGGCATAATAAGAAAGGATTTAAAATATTTGGTCTGTAAGGATTGAAATAACCCCTAAAACAATAAATATTGTTTGTTATATATCTCAAAAACCCTATCTCCTAGGAACGTGAAATTTGGTACACATATTTTTCATAGGACCTAAAGGCAAACTAAGTAATGATTTAAAATATTTGGTTTTTATGAGTTGAAACAACCAATAACAAAATAAGTATTGTATGTTATAATTTCCTTAAAGCTAGAAAACAAAAATGTTTTACGTTTATTTCTTACACGATAGATGTAAAAAGTAAACCAGTTTTACATTTTGTAACGTTCTGCTAATAGGTGAAAATGCATTAACAACCCCTAAAACTGTAAATATTAATTGAATACCGCCTAGGAACGTGACATTTGGTACACATATTGCTCAATAGGGGCTAGAGGCGAACTTAGAAAGTATTTTTAAATATTTGGCCTTTAAGGGTTTAAACAACCCATAAAACAATAAACATTGTTTGTTATACTTTCCTTAAAGCAAGAAAGCTGAAATTTTATACATTTATTTCTTAGAAGACAAATATAAAAAATAAAGCAGTTTTACCATTTTGTCAAGTTCTGCTAAGGTGTGAACATTTAGTAACAACCCCTATAACTATAAATATTAATTTAATACCGTTAAGAAACGTGAAATATTTGGTTCACATATTGCTCATAGGCGCTATAGGCGCTCTAAAATAGGATTTTAAAATATTTGACCTTTAAGGGTTGAAACATCCCCTAAAACAATATATGTTGTTTGTTTACTTTCCTTAAAGCTGAAATTTTTTACATATATTTCTTACAAAACACATATGAATACATTATTCATACATTCCTTAAAACTAGAGAGCTGAAATTTTATGAAAAGTAAATGACTTTTACATTTTGTTACTTGCTGCTAGGTGTGAAAATGTGTTAACAACCCATAAAAACAATAATTATTAATATTCATACATTCCTTAAAACTAAATGTTTTAAATGTTCTTTAAATGAAAGAAAATGTTGTCATTATTATAATAAAATTAAGAAATGTCATTTTTATTTCATCAGTATATTTATAAGGTCAATTTTAGATTTTTTTAGTTTTACGTTTTTTATTGATAACTATTTCTGGAGTTCTACGTGTCCGAGTTTCGTGTCGTTGGTTTTAAATGAAAGAAAATCTCATTATTTTAAACAAATTATTAAATGTTATTTTTTCAATTATTTTGCACTTTAGAGTTTTTTGTTTTTAGGTTAAAACCCTATGATTTTAGTTTTTTTCCAGTGAAAACTTCATTAGGTTGGGCACTTTTTGCATGGAGAAAAATTATTGAACTCGCTTCACCGTCATCGTCATCGCACTTTACAACATTTTTAAGGCTCCGTCACATCTCCGCAATTATTTAAGACACAGTCGCATCCCCGAAATTATTTAAGTCTCTATCGGATCTCTACAATTATTTAAGGCTCTGTTGCATCTCAGCAATTATTTAAGGATCCATCCCATCTCCGCAATTATTTAAGGATCCA
>JAGFPH010007886.1:41710-61099 GCA_018207615.1 Philaenus spumarius | reverse complement strand
CTTATTTAGTTTTTAAAGGAAAATTGCCATTTTATAACAAAGAAGTTTGAAATACATTTTCCACCACCATTTTTATTAGTACGAAATAATAAAATAAAAGTATTAAAACAAAAAAGTCAGGAAATTGTCCTTTATATACAAACTGCAAAGCTCATATTCGATTGTGCTTATTTAGTTTTTAAAGGAAAATTGCCATTTTACAACAAAGAAGTTTGACATACATTTTCCACCACCATTTTTATTAGTACGGAATAAAATAAAAGTAATAAAAAAAAACGTCAGGAAATGGTCTTTTCTATACGAACTACACGGTTCATATTCGATTGTGCTTATTTAGTTTTTAAAGGAAAATTGCCATTTTATAACAAAGAAGTTTGAAATACATTTTCCACCACCATTTTTATTATTACGGAATAAAATAAAAGTATTAAAACAAAAATGTCAGGAAAGGGTCCTTTCTATACGAACTACACGGTTCATATTCGATTGTGTTTATTCAGTTTTCGATGGGAAATTGCCATTTTATAACAAAGAAATTTGAAATACATTTTTCACCACCATTTTATTAGGTTATGTAATAAATAGTCTGTAGGCGCCATTAACTTGGCTTTTTATTCCCTTTAATTTGATACGTCACAAGATGGAAGTTCCGATTTAAACATTGTTCAGAGAGGGTCAACATTTTAAACTGTTATAAAAGACACTTCGAGTGACCTAGTTAACAGTCCTTACAAAAGTTAAGGTGGTGGGAAGGCACTTTATTAACCAATACCGCCATTTTGATTGGTTCACATACTCTATAAAATGTGAAACTTTGGTCATTAAAGCTTAGATAAAACGTGGCACTAGAAAACACAGAAAACTTATTCCTGTACATAAGTTTTAAATACAGCACAAATAATCTTAAACCTAATTGCTTCAACAGCATAGATTTTGATAGTTGTAGCTGAGGATGGTAACCGTGTTGTTGAAACGCGTTGAACTCATAATTTCAAGAGAATGTGTGTTGTTAGTGATAGTATCTTAATATGTTCCGATCAATTCTTACCAATTAACTAAATGTTTGGTCTATTCTAAATGAGTTTTATTGTTTTTGAAAAGTGTTTTATTAGTGAAATGCATGATATAAATGTCTAAAGTGATTTTGTCACCAACAAAAAGTAATTTATTTATTTATAAGCTATTACAGCGATAAAAAAAAATTGAATAGAAATAATAGTTATTAATAACCTACCAATAATAAGGTTTAGTTGTAATACTAAGCGAAATAAACTTTGCAATAAGACTAAAACTAGGTTTCAAGGCCACTTATAAATTTTACCAATTTAATGCATATTTCTTGTTAACAGAAGATTTCTTAATTTAAGAGGAATACGAAATGTATAAAAGAAATCTCTAATCAGCAACAACTTGACTGTACACACTTCTTTCTTCCCTTGTTTTAAAACACTATACAATAGTTTGTACAGTAATATTAGTCTACATTTTTCATTTAATCTAATTGTAC
Organism: Philaenus spumarius; assembly: GCA_018207615.1. Taxonomy (NCBI): domain Eukaryota; kingdom Metazoa; phylum Arthropoda; class Insecta; order Hemiptera; family Aphrophoridae; genus Philaenus; species Philaenus spumarius. The sequence goes on along the minus strand of JAGFPH010007886.1, from coordinate 59,592 downwards.
ATTTTAAAACATCTAGAAAGAATATTAGATTATTTAACACTGATAAAAAATGTGTAAAACTATTGATGATAATACAATTTAGAACCATCCACATAGATGTCTTGTTTAAATACTTTGCGGGTGCATAACACATTTTAAGGTTTAGAATTTCGTAATTACTACGATCTAAATGTATCACCCCTAAAAAAATTATAATTTTCACAAAATAAAAACATAGTCTTTGTACTGCTTTTCCACAAATTCTACTTTTCTGTCAATTTTTAAACCGTAAACAAATGATGACGAGTTAACCACTGAAACAGCAACTATTTTCACGTTAACATTGTTATATGTTTGGTTACCTTACACTATCAAAATATGGTTTTGTCAGAGGGAATTAAAAGTGACCTTAAAATTAAATATTAGCTAAAGGGTAATACAAATGGCTGCATACAGTTTTAATAAATCTTAGTACTTACTAATATTATTTATTTATATTTTAAAACAAATAATATTTATATGATTTTTGTTCACATGAGATAATTCAAAATAGCATTAAACATGAATATTCTTACATATAAGAAAACAGTGAAAATAATTTTAAAATATAATTCAAATTATAGGGTAAATATTACATATTTTTCTGACAAAATTCCGTATTTGTATATTCTTAAACCTGGCTACATAGTGAACATTCGTCAAGTTAAAACAATGCACAACATAAATATGCTACTATAAATACCTTGAACGTCATTGCCATTAGTCCGTTCATGCAGAGAGAGCTAAAGCGTTGTTTCGCCGAACACTATCGGCTTCGTCAGGCTAAGCACAAATTGAACACGTGTTTAGTTAAATATGACTGACAACAGTGAGTCTGTAAATTAATGCGAACGACTCTTCCACATCGGTTAGCGATTCACAAACAGGAAATGGTATAATCTGTAGCTAAAGATGGCAAACATTCAAGATATTTTATAGTAAAATACTAATCAGTCCAAGGCAACAAGATACAAGTATAAAATAAACATACAGGGTGGTTATAAATTATTGTACACATTTTAAGATTGAATAAATAAATAACCAATCGACTTAAAAACATGGAAATTGTTTTATTAAATAGCAAATTTAAAACAGTTTTATTACCAATGAAGGACAAAAAGATTACTGTTACTCATACTTTTACAAGGAAACTAAACTAATTCCACGTGCTCTCCGAGGTTTGCACGCAAAGTTTGTAGTCTAAATTCAACCTCACACCATGTGTTTCTGAGCATTGCTGGATTATGCTTCCAATAACCTCTCGAACTCTATTCTTGAGTTCCTCAATATCTTGAACTTTTTTGGCGAAGACTCTGTCCTTGACATAGCCCCACAAAAAAAAGTCTAAGGGTGTAATGTCTGGGGAACGTGGAGGCCAAGGAATTGGACCATCCCGTCCAATCCAACGACCAGGAAACGTGTTATTTAGGTAGTCACGTACTATCTTACCCCAGTGTGGAGGGGCACCATCTTGCTGCCAGTAAACATTTGGTTGTCTATGCTCAATTTTCGGTATTGCAAAAAGTTCAAGCATGTCGAGGTATACCTCTTTAGTGACTGTCGGTTCTGCGAAGAAAAAGGGTCCTATCACTTCATCTATAGCCAATGCACACCAAACGTTTATTTTAGGGCTGTCTCTTTCTTGTTCTCGAACATTATGAGGATTTTCAGTACCCCAAATCCTACAATTGTGTCTATTCACCTTACCAGAAACATGAAAGGTTACTTCATCAGAAAAAATTACTTTTTTCAAGAAATTGCTTTCTCCAATGTTTATTGTTTGTTCTCCGAGGTCAAGTAATCTAACAGCAAAATCGTAGCGTCGAGGTTTATCGTTAGGTTTTAGTTCATGTAATAACTGAATTTTGTATGGATGGAGCTTAAGGTGTTTGTGCAAAATTTTTAAGACTGTTGATCGAGGTAATCCTAATTCCAAACTTGCACTCCGAGTAGACTTACCAGGGCTCCTCGTAAACAATTCTCTTACTTGATCAACAATAGCTTCAGAAACTGGAGGTCTACCAGCACCTTTTCTATGTTGGACACTTCCCGTCTGTTCAAACTGCCTATACCAGCGTTTTATAGAATTGTTACTCGGAGGATTGCGGCCATACTCTAAACGAAACCTTCTTTGAACAGTTATTACAGATCTGCTTTCATTAAACCAAAGAACACACCTTGCTTTTTCTTGCACACTAGCCATTTTGATACTGAGGTTAGTTTAGCGTTTGTTTAGTCAACTGTAATTAACAGCTGGTGTGGAAAGATCCATTGTTGACCAGCTGACTATGTCACAACACAAGTCATTAAGAAGAATCATACCTTACACCCACAGTTTAAGTGACATTTTTACTTTCTTTTTATAACTACTTTTTATAATTATTGTAATGTGTACAATTATTAATTTTCAGTCAGTATATAAAACTGTTTTAAATTTGCAATTTAATAAAACAATTCCCATGTTTTTAAGTCGATTGGTTATTTATTTATTCAATCTTAAAATGTGTACAATAATTTATAACCACCCTGTACATGCTTCCATAAGAGAGAACTGATAGTAGTAAAATGTAATGCAAAATATAGGATAAACATATATTTATGACCAAAAATTATAGCCTATTTGTATACTCTTAAACCCATCTTACACGATTAAAAACCCACCATCATTAACATTATTAAACATTATTTCAAATTCATTACAAAATAACTGGATATTAGATCATTTATTAGCAACTTGATATATTTATTTTTTTATATAAAAATAAATACATTACCAATAGGAAAATGAAAATAACTTTTAAATTTAATAGCAAGTGTATAGTATGGAAAAACTTGTAATGGTATAGTTTGAGTTTTTACTTAAACCCTTTGTTTTAAATTACTAGAATTTTGTATACTGTAAATATGTTAAAAAGGACTGAACATTACTTTAAAAGTTACGTTTAATACTGTTAAACATAAAACGAATCATTGTTATGAGGTGTAAATTCATATTGTTAAATTAAGTCCAATAGGAATGCAACGTAACAATATAGGCTACTTTGGAATACAATAATAAATTTTATTTACAAATGTGGAATTCGAGTTAGAATTTTTTTTATATATTCTTTTATGAATAAAAACTTGTACTTGGAAATATTGGAATATTTTAATCGGTATTAAAGAAATGTTTTATTCTGCTCGTAACTATGTTCTCCTTTGTGTAATTTTCCAAACGGTAATTGTCGGTAGCCTCGATGTGTTTTATCAGTAAATACTCACTAAACGTTGGGATGACAGAACCTTCTGCTACTTGCCGGTCGTCCAATAGCACCGTCACACCGGTGAAGGGAGGACGAAGACCGTCCTCTCTTGTCTTCAAGTACATCACATAATTTATATAGATGTTGGCTAAGTAAAAGGCACTTGACAACGATAACTGAACACACAAGGCAATCACAAATTCGAAATGATCTTTCACAGCATTTTGGTGGTCTATGTAGCAAAAGATGTCGGCATCGGTTTGTTGTTCGAGATGCTCCTTGAGGCATGAAAACGACACGAAAAATTTACGACTGGCTTCATCCATGTTTTGTAATATCTTCCAAAGCAAAGTGGTCGCCAAGTACGATACGAATTCTATAAATGTTCTCATCCAAATTATAGTAACATGCCTGGTGTGATCATTGAGAGCGGCTATCGGCACTTCGTGTTGTCCGTTGAACGCGGGTCTCCTCAATGTATCGTACCACTTCTGGGCTTCCGGGACAATGCCGATGATATTTATTTCCACGAGAAAGATACAAACTGATAAAATCAGAAACCCCACTGCTAGAAATTTTATCAATAGCGTTTTGTTTTTCAAGAACTGTATCAAGTTCTCGTGATCCGCCCGAGTATCGCATGTAGTCGACTTGACCACGATCAAAGATGTTTTCTTCTCTGTTCCACGGTATAGGCATTGCGTTAGTCCGTCCTTGTCTCCTGCAGTGTCACTAGAAACTGTTCGGTTACCGCATTTACTAACGGACATTTGATTTCCGATACGTAAAACCACGAACATGCAAATTAAACAAATACACACACTTGAACCGGTCTGAACGCCATTGCTATCTGCTCTCTAAAAGTAGACTGAGTCAGTGTGCCTGTGCACTAAATAACTGGACGTTATTTAACGTAACAGGAAACATAATACTATTAATGCGTTGCAGCCTATTACCACGTTAATACGTTACGTAGGACACCCTGTTACTTCTGTAACGTCAAGCGATAACGCAGTGAAGGGAACTGACGAACGTTCCAGATAGGTGTTAATTCCAATTCAGCTGGCAGTTTTCTCAAAGGGTATTATTTTTGTCAATGTGTTATTTTTATCAAGGTGTCATTTTTGTCAAGGTATTATTTTGTACTGTAACGTTGAAGATATGATTACTTGATGCAAGATAACTTTCTTCGCTTGCGTTAATACGTTACAATATTAACTGGATGTAGCAACCTACACACAGGGCTACACATTATTAAACCCGAATAACTAGGATGTTTGGAAGGAGATTACATGAAATATTTCCCACCCTACTAGGTGTCTGTATTAATCGATTCTAAGAATTCATTACACATAATTAATAGCTTATATTTTTATGGAGTTATGCACATTGACATAATAATTACTGCTGACAAAACATATTTTTTTTAAATAGAACTGCTTACATCAAAAACCGTTGAAAGGCAAATTCATTTCTGAATATAAACAATTGAACTAGTTTATTTAAATTAACAATGTGCAATTTAATTTAGTCTAGAAGTTTAACTTAAATTTATGTTTTTATTAATTTTTGTCATCAATAATTACCCTAGGTTTAAATTTGATTCTAATAATTTGTATATTATATATTTATTTATCAAATTATTCTGGCTATTTTAATTGCATTTTGTTAGTAAAGATTTTATTAGAAACATTTAACTTAAAGGTGCAGAAGAAATTACATGAGAATTTTGGTAACTTTTTAACATAAAGTAATCTCGCTTGCAACCATTACATTAAATAAATAATAATTTGTAATGCTTATTTTAATTTGAAGCTGAGTATTTAAAATTTGATGTTTTTAAATTTTTAGTTATCAATAATTACTCTAAGTTTAAATCGTATTATTATTTGTATATTATATATTTATTTATTTATATCTAATCATTCTGAAAATGTTTGTTTTAATGTATTTTGTTAATAAAGGTGTTTCTTGGAATATTCAAGTAACGCTGCAGACAATGAATTAATTGAATCTCATTAATTGGTAACATTCCATAAAGTAATCTCGTCTGCAACGTAACAATAAATAAAACACCTTGTTAAAACGGTCTGCTAGTAACTTTCCCGCAACGCAACAACATATTACCAAATTATTAGTTTCAGTAATTTCGTCTGCAACGTATATCAAATAACCACCCATTAATACGTTACAAATTTAATACGTTATTTCAACCTATTACCAACATGCCGTGGAACGTTGCAGACTATTACCACAATGCAACGGTAATTCCCATCGCGATTGCGCACTGCTAAACAAGAGAATCGCTGTTCCTTTATCCCCTCTCCGTAGAGTCGTTGCTGCGATAGAGATATGGCAGTTATGGAATACAAAGGAGTAAGTTGTTATGAAACTTCATTCCTAAAGTCTTACTAGTTTAATCAGTCGTGCGAATATTTAACATACAGTATTAAGTTTATAAATACCTTCTATTTTTGCAAATTGAATGATTAACTTATTGGTATTTATACTACCGCGGTTTCGAACAACTCAAGCATCCATCCCCAGGTATCACTTTTGTGAGGTCGTCTGAACATGAAAAATTATTACACATAACATGACACATACAAACACGAGGATTCGTCACCGTATTTCGCCCGGCACCGGCACGTTTTCTAGAACTAATCACTGTTTTAACACTGTTTTGGTTCACGTAACCCATGCTGATAAAACACAGACGGGCTATCTTCAACTGAAATCAACTTTCATTGTCTTCGCCCGGGTTCGAAAAACCTTGAGCTTTTGAGTCAGAAACATACCCCTCGGCTTCAAGGCTGCCTATGTTCCTCAGACTTTGGGTTTTTCACTTTCTTTGTATAAGGGAGGTAACCTAAAGCATTTCATAGTGGAACAGTCTTCAGATTCCTAATTAGTAATTTGCCTGCCAAGTGGTTAAAATATATAGAAACCGACTATAACGGAGATAACCATACATCGCACCTCTCAATGATGACAGCTTTGAGCTTACCATAGTTTTGTCTGTAAGATTTCTTTCACTCCCTCTTTCCACAGATTGCTTCAATCAGTAAGTACAGATAATTAAATACAACTTCCTAATTATTAACATAATCATCAGAAAACACAAGAACAAGGGAAATTACGTCACTCCCACACTGCCCAACAAAGAAAAGTAGAAATTCATATCCACAGTTTGTACAGGTTTTTTTAACCACAGGTAAAAAAATGAATTTGTCATAAGTAACGCCATCGCGACTTTCAAAAACAATCATAAATTACTAACAACATTAAACATAGAGATACAAAGAAGTGATAAAATGGGTGAATACAAATTAGTATGCGACTATTGCCCCAAATATTACATCGGACAGACAAACCGTTTCTTAAAAGAAAAGGTTTAAGGAACACTTGCATAAGTCGAATTTGAAATCGTTAAAATCAAATTTCGCCTCACATCTCTTTGACTGCTACCACTGGTAAGTATACCGATCTACAAACCAACCTAAAGGTTGTTAAATAAACGTTATTGAGGATACTAAGTTAAATTATATTTATATTAAGTTAAATATATGCCTTGTTTTCCGTCTTGAAACTTTTTGCTGTAGTTCTTAAGCTACGAGTTTCGGGAACAAGTTCCCTTCTTCAGGCTTTTGTGCTTATTTTACTCACATGTGGGCATGTCAAAATAAAGTAAAAATCATATAAAAATATTCACAACACGTACCATTGCACTGCACAATTGGATTAAATATAACAAAAATATACAAAAACATAAAACATTTTTAAAACTGTTGGCACTGGGCCACGATGTGCCGATACGGCGGGCCACTCTACTTCATTAACATTACTTTTAGGTCTATAGGTAGATATTGCGGTATTATAAAAACTATTCGTTTTAAAAGATAATTGTTTATTGATAGATGGTGCGAAATATACTAACTTATCGCACAACTATTTGAAAAAAAAGTATTTAAGAAGAGCAATTTGACAATGTCTTTCAAAATTCACAATATTAAAAAAATAACTGCGATCAAAATCAATAAAAAGCATTGAAAATTGTTTGGGTGTGTACAAACTCAAATGCAGCTAGTGTGACAAAGTCTACTTTGGGAAAAGGGTAGAAAATTCAAAAATAGATTTAAAGAACATACCTAAAAAAAAGACGGCTCTATACGGCAGCATTCTTCCCAAGGTAATTAATCTCTTCCATATTTAAGAAAATTTATAGGACAATCACATTCCGCACCAATAACAACGTTCAAAAATTACTACACCCCCAAAACACAAAACCGTTGGAACATCAAACAGGCCTCTACAAAATAACCTGCGATAGCTAACAGTGGCAAAATCTACATTGGCCAAACGGTTTTTTTTCCGGTAGGATGAAATGAATTGACGCAGACCTCTCTCCTGAGAGGTACTGTGGAACTCACTCAGCCCTTTCACAGGCAAGGGCACTAACCACTAAAACACCCTCCCTCCCCTCACGTGGGATTCACTCTACACAGACCCTGGGGTTATCCGCTTCTCAGAGCCCGATACACAGTCCATCCTTCGAGAGTGATACCACATGCATACACTGGAGGGAGTGTAGCAGCATCTAGGGAACCCCCTAATGGCTGCAAGCTGCAATCTGGAACTTCGCTGAAATCAAATAAAAGTAAGGCATGCATTAAATGTAGAAGTCATACATTTGTGGAAATCGAGGCCAGATTTAGTCTACGGTAGGTCGTCCAAGATGGCGACAGGCCTAGGCCTACCGTCTTCTGGAATGTCAAGTCTCTTGCTGATCTCGGCTATGTGAGGATAGCAGGAGTCACTCACATCTTGGAACAGTTTGGTGGTACATCGTTTGGCAAAAACTTCCAGGGTAGGGATACCATCTGACCCTAGAATGGTGGAGATCCTCACGTACCACGGCTGACGAGTGAGTCTGCGAAGAGCAGTTGTTTGAAGTGTCTCCACTTTCTTCCTGTTAGATTTGCTGGGCAGCGCCCACCACGCAGTGGACGCGTATATCAGGACTGATCGCACTGTTAAAAGAAAAACTGTTAACAACGTTTCCCGCTCAACCAATTCGCGTCGCACTACATACTCATACTATCAGTTCAGTCTTCACAACTTCAGCGAACTGACGCAACGCTTTGTTACATAACACGAATTTTATTGTATTAACAAGCTGAAATATGACTTATTAATACTTTACAGGCAGGAAGTGGTCTGCGGTAACTACTCTTGCTTTCATTTTGGAACAGATATTTGTTTCATTGCCGCTGTTTTTAATTAATAAACTGAATCACAAGTGGAACTAACATATAGCAAGTAAAATGACACAGTGAAGAGGTTAATATTCAACATGAATTTGAAACCCAATTTTAAACGATATTTTATTATAATATAAGACTAAACAGTTGTTCAATCTTACGTATAGTTAAATAAAATTTCTTATTTTATTTCTGCCTTGCCCATTGATGCTTTATTTTGATCCATGGATCGAGTCCGGGCTAAATCACGGCATAGTATTTTGAAAAAAATAGCAAATCTTTTTTACTAGTTGTAACTCATGTCGATCATCACCATGGGAGGTCATAGGATGTGAACAAAAAATGTTGCCACCAAAGTAATTTATAGCACTGTTTACAAAATGAGGGATATCGAAAGAGTGCTTTAAACCTTTAAATGTGAGAAAACCAAAGACCGTATAAAAAGGTTTTAAATAAAAGTTTTTAATCAACTCATTTCCAACATTTTTCTCTCTTGAAGTTTGTTTCTACCCCAAAAATAAAAAATCCGGACACCTCCCTGCGTGGCAGTGAGAACGAAAAACCCCGAGGCCTTGCATGTTGAATTCTAACATTAAATAATCCATTCTAAATTAATATAAAAACTTGAGTAATATTTTTTAAAGCCATGAAAAGTTGAGAACCGTGTTAAGTAAATAAAATATAAGTATGACTTCGTTAACGTTTGACTTATCAAATTTGCGTCTCACAGGCACTTCTGTGCCCACCCCGACGTTAAAATTAAAACCACAATTAAAATCTTTATGCGTAGCGTTATTGTGGTAGAATTATGTGTGTAGGCGTTGAACTTTGTTAGTGTTTGAATTAGCTAATGTAAAAAATAGCAAAATAACATAAAAATAGCGCCACATGAACTTTTTTGGATTATTTTTCTAAATTACTCGTTAATTCTTGTGATTGATACCCTATATGTGAAAATCGGAGAAAGTTTATAAAAAAAGTTGTCTATGGGGCGAAATTTCTAAAAATTGGAAAGTTTTTCACTTCCAAAAATCCACTGAACTAGCATTCCAGGTGTATTAATAGAGTTCTGTGTGTTTTAAATGTGTTGTTTTCTATGTGTTTGTGTTTTTTTACTTAATGTTTTGACGACCTCCATTCAACGAGAGATTTCTAACGACGGGATAAACATAAGGTAGGCAAGCCTACTGTACTATTATACTAACAAATACATTACACAAATCAAACTATAGTATGCATTTAATTGACAGCAATCGTAGTTATGACAATTTATCATTGAACTTGATCCCCCCTACACTTGTACAACAAAGGTTTTACCAAACCAATATGCACCAAAGTAAACTACACCTCGATGAACAATCATCTTTTAAATCAAATAGTTTTTATAATACCGCAATATCTACCTATAGACCTAAAAATATCTTGATGAAGTAGACTTGGGCTTAATTTTAAAATTGAGGCTTTTTACAGTATTAATGATGGGTAAAAAATGTTCACTTACGTAGCTGTAGTTTATTTTGTTCTGTCTGTAGTTTATACTTAAAGGTAGTTATTTTTAGTTAAGTCCTAAGAAAAATGGGAGGGAGAAACTCAAATAACCGTGTCAAATACAATCTCTCGTCACGATTGTTATCTTATGATTTGGCAACAAACTATAGGGTTGGGAGGCAAACAAACACATTTTTCAAACAATTTTGATTTTTATTAAATATAATGCGGTTATAGTGTTTCGATTAAAATAAAACAGATTTTATAAACGTTTTTGTGGCCATATTTTCTTATAATATAGATGTACTAGCTGGCCCGATCCGGCTTTGCACGGATAGACAAATCAAATTTTAAAGAATATTAACAAAAAATATATTATATCAATAAATATAAATTACACTATGTATTTCTTATGTTGATTTTTAGTAACTTTGACCCTCCCAAACCTCCCCTAAAATTTTTTGAAACCCTTTCTTAGCGAGCACCTAGGGCCCTAGAGGAACCTACATACCAAATTTCATTCCAATCCGTTCTGTGGTTTTGGAGAAATCGTGATTTAGTAAGTTTGACCCCCCAAACCCCTTCTAAAAATCAGTGAGTCAGTGGATTTGGCTTTTCACAAAGTAAGAAGCTTTACGTTTTTGATTTCGTCGATGATTTCTTCTTCTTCATTCATTGTTTTACACACGTACTTATTAGTACGTGTTATTAGCTGTAACATTAAATTTATGGTTTAGTATATTTACTAAACGATAAATTTATTGTTACAGCTGATCGTAAAAGAAGAATAAACCCACGAAATAAAATAGGCAGTGGTAAATTCAAAGGATTAAACTAAATAGTTGCATGGAATTAGTCAGTTCACGCTACCGATGAAATTGCACTTGCTAATTTTGTAAGTTGTGTTAAATTAGTGTACTTGATGGTACCTTTAAAATGGACAGAGTTTTTTCTCACTTTTTTAATGAGTAAATTTGCTAACTTGGTCGCTACGGCAATGAATTTAAATGCATTCAAGAAACGTGCGTTGGTCCGGTATATAGGATAACCCAAATAAAATTATAATATATAGTAAGCATTTCTCCAAGATTTTCAAGAAACCTTTGTCGGTTCAGTACAGAAATGAAAACTGTCATGAATATAAATCGTTGGTTATATTGGTTTAATCCGAACTTTGATTGTTATTTTTATCATGTCCCATTTAAAAATTGGAATCTAAAAAATAATATATATACTATAGGCAATCATGTTTATGTTATTTTAGATTTTACATATTTCAATTTTAAATGGTACAAGATAAAAATAATAATAAAATTTTGGATTTAATCAATATAACCAACGGTTTATATTCATGACGATTTTCTCTTCTGTCGTCAGTCCCATGACTGCATTCTTTTTTTTAACTTTATGTTTTATCTCCCTTTTAAAATAATCATAAAATTTGGCCCGTGAGACATGTTTCCTAACATAAATAAATATGTAATACTTTGTAATGTTTGAAAGACAAAAATTTGTCTGGAATTCTGTACTGATTACGATAAGGCATAAATATACAGCATTTTTATATGAGGTTACACCCAAGTTTAATTAGCAGAGTTTATGTTTATTTTAAAGTAATTGTAAATGAACGTTTTCATTGTTACCATAAAATCTGATAAAGTTCATCACCTCGAGTCTCTTTCCACAAATATCAGCGTGTAGCCTAGAACATTACACAACATTTGACGATAGAATAAAACTTGAACTCAAATTCTCACATACGAGTATAAGTTTATTCAAACAAACACGTTTCAACTACAATGTCGCCATCTTCAGAGATGCACGAGCTACAGTAATCAAATTATAACTCAAATCAAATATATTTGTATTTTATTTCAGTCTAAAATATTATTACTAGTGAATCGATTAACCTGATTGAACGTAGTAACGCAATTGTATGGTACGCAGCATATAGCTCAACCTGATTTATTTCCACTACTGCTCTTGTCAGATAGATTGATGAACTGAGGGCGTCTTTTACGTAACGCTACGCAGCATATAGCTAAACCTGATTTATTTCCACTACTACTCTTGTCAGATAGATTTATGAACTGAGGGCGTCTTTTACGTAACGCTACGCAGCATATAGCTAAACCTGATTTATTTCCTCTACTGCTCTTGTCAGATTGTGCCGTTATTTAAATAGCGCGCCACTAATTGAACCAGAAAGACATTTCTCGTTGAATCAAGTAAATCTCTGCTTAATACACTGAACGCCCACGGCATCTAGCGGGTAGCGAACATAACTCCAATCAGCTGATCATTAACATTGCTAAGCGCATGCGTAGATAAAGGCAAGTAATGCTAACCTTCATTCGTCTTTCTCTTTGGAATTAACCTTGAACTTGTACAGACCTTCAACGTCCGACTCGAAAACCTCATGGCAAAGTAAACGTTTTGTAAAATGCGAAGTGAAACGTAAACTAGTTCTTTAATCAAAAATAGTCGTTAACAAAGTGCGATAAATCAAAAACAGTAATGTCGCGAAAGTTATTCATATTGTAAAGCGGACGGTCAAGTTTCGGTACTTCACAAAACATGTGAATACGTTTAAACATTTTGACATCTATTACCAGTTTACAACTGGTGCAACAATGACTTACAAAAACTGAATAAGCTTAACTTTTGAAAATTTCTGCCTTCAAAAGAACTGTTAGTGTAAAACTCCAACTTAGTGAAATATCAGTGACTATTAATAGATAATTTATATATAATTCAAAATAGCAATTACCTGTGTCTTAAAATCAGAACTAATGAAGGCTATTTTATAACAAGAAAAATACAAAAATAATCTGATAAAGGCTGTATATAAATTTCTTTTAATTAAATAATTTGGATGGGACCGCTATCAAATTTTTGGAACCACAATTCTCAAGGGATTTCATCTTAAATTCAAAAAACCCTTTTTTTTTAATGAGAGACGTCTCTGAAAATCATTAAACGCTATTATTTTTATTATTTAATTTGACTTAGTATTAAGGTTGGCCAACAAAACAAGTGTTATTAATAAATCCATGGTGCTATGTATTTAATCTTGTAATCTTGTAAAAAGTAATAAATTGTAATAAATCTTTTTATTATAAATGGGGAGGGTTTTTCTAATTTTACTTTAGGGGTGGGATCTTTTAAATTTAATCAAAATCAATATTGTAAATGTAAACTGTTGTTAAATTTTCTTTTTCAATTATAACTAAGGGCATATCAATTTAAATCTTTTCCGTAAGGGCATATGAAATTTTGCATATCAATTTGCAAGTAATTAATAAACAAACTGTTTGTTATATGAATTGTATTTATTGTATTTCCTGTAAATAGCTAACTCAGGTGTCCAATATCAACTTTAAATAAGGTAAGGTTACAGATCCTTGCTGTACTTGGTAAACTTTTAATTCTTATAAAATTATATGTACCATCTTAGTCTTAGCCCAGCGCGCATTTCAAATTGCCGTCATTATTCTTTAAAGGTGGTACAAGATAGATTGATGAACTGAGGTCGTCTTTTACGTAACGCTACGCAGATATAGCTAAACCTGATTTATTTCCACTACTGCTCTTGTCAGATAGATTTATGAACTGAGGACGTCTTTTACGTAACGGTTCGCAGCATATAGTTCAACCTGATTTATTTCCACTACTGTTTTTTTCAGATAGATTTATGAACTGATGACATCTTTTACCAACATTTCTGATTTACTTATCGTCCGGTAGAATATCGCAGCCAAATTTATCGTACGGAACATGGCAGGGCAGCACGCCATGATTGTCGCTGTTGCAACGACAAAACTTTGTAGTTGTGACTTGGATTTGGTTAGAAAACACAATTTTTACCAATATGAATTTAATAGATGTTTGAATAAATGTATCTTAATGAGATAGGGGAGAGTTGCCTATATCGTAGGCTACCATCGCCTAAATCGTACCACTTCAATATATCGTAAAATATTATAAGCAACTGCAATCTATCAGTTAAACCTCGAACTATACATCATTTCCGCCATTTTGGAGAAAAATAACCGCTCTGACGCTTTCCGTTTCTTTGTAGTGTCGATTTGTTTAAAATTCAGTGATTTGTTGTATATTTTTGCATTGTGCTCTAAGGACATACGAAATAGCAATGTAAGGAATTACATACGCCATTATGAATATAGCAATCTACTATTATTAAGCTATATTTTGATGAGAGTAAACTTAACCTGTAAAAATTTGTAGGTTGTGTTTGGTAGCTTCATTTCAATCGAAACACGGTTGCCTTTATCGTACCACCGCGTAGTTGCTGAAATCGTACCGGTACAACTTAGGAAACTTATTTTTGTTGTTTTGTGTTGTTGGATTAAAATCCTTACAATTTAACATTATGGTAATATTATTGAAGCCTTTGCTCTATTCGTTTACAGAATGAGCACCAAAAATCAGTATGGAAGTGGTCAGTAGAAGAAATGTCGTTGGCAATAGAAACGGCGACTTAGGTTTTAACGAATGCTGCAGACAGTATATAGCTTACCTAATCCTTCTTTGAAAAGACATTTAGAATCTCGTAATTTTATTGCTAATGAAGACATAAAATCAGTAGGAGAACCACTACATTATCACATGACATTGAATTTTGCAGTTGCCAGCTCACACTACGCACCGCCTCCAACCTCTGGATAAAACGTTGTTTGGTCCTCTGCAGTCTTTCTACGCCCAAGTCGTTCTAAATTGGCTTAGGTCTAATCTTATAATAGGATAAACTCAGTTCCAAGTATCGCAGTTCATGGCAGAAGCGTATTGTAAAGAAGCTATAATAGCTAATGCCGTGAATGGATTTAAAACCACCTGGATATGGCCTCCAAATAAGACCGTGTACCCTGATTCAGCTTTTGCAGCAGCAGAAAAGCTTTCAGTTTTGTCAACACTTTCCTCTGAAAACCAAAATATTTGTGAAATTTCATCCGGGACTTCAAATTATAACTCTAAACTTTTAATTTGGCTTTATCTGTTTTAGAAATATCTCCGATCCCAAAATGTAAAATTACTAAAAAAACAACAAGAGGGGCAACAAAAGCTGTAGTAGGCCTACGTACAAGGCACAGCTGATGGAATGCAAAGAGAAGAAAAGATCCAGGGAAGAAAAGACTAAATAAAGAAAAGCTAAAAGAGCGTAGGCCTACATAATAACAGTGTTTCAACACCAAAACCAAAAAGACAAAAACTAACTAAAGAAGCCTATAATTGATACTGTAAACTGTGTGAAGAAAAATCTGAAGAAAACATGATTTAGTGTTTAAAGTGTAGGGAATGGATCCATGAGTTTTGTGCTGAAGTTAAACCAAGGAAAAAACAATATTTTTATTCTGATTGCAAGTGTGCTAATTTCTACAAACACAGTTTATATAAATTCTAACACACATCTGTAACTGGATGTTCAAATCTGTTTTATTATTAATCTGCAATATGATATTTTAATAATACAAATAATTATTGTAGGCAATTTACAAAATGTTCACACATTTGTACACTGCCTACAATCATTTATATTATTTAAATTTACTGTAAATAAAATATTGTTTCTTTCATACAAGTTATTGTTGAATGTTTTCCCTCATTACGTATCTGGTACGATTTTGGAAACCACCAGTACGATTTAGGAACAACAATTCGTACCGTTTGCAGAGTTCTATTCAAACTTATATGTAGGCCTATTTATAAATTATGAGTTTTTCAAGCTGAAAATTCAGGTTACATTTATAACAAAATATGATCAAATTATTCTGAATATATTTTTGTAGAAAAAATCTGATATTAAAAGTGGTACGATGTAGGCAACTCTGCCCTATTATTCCTAAACTTTGTGAACCAAAATCGACAAACTATTTATAATGACATAAATTAATTTAAAATATGAAGCTTTAATTTTGCGGAAGTTTACATTTTGTTATTAAAGAACTAAAACTAAAGTAACGAGATTGTTCCAGCGTGTACAAAATTACAATTGTTGCACAATTTTGACGTTAACTAAAAACTACTCTAGTATACGCCAAAGGTTTGCAATTTTTAGGAAATGTCCGAAACGTATTCGAATATTCAAATTAAAGTTATGTAATTATCTTGGTGTGCTAATATTGTTTAAAACTAATTAATTTTGCTATAAACAGATAATGAATTTGAAATAAGTAGGCTCTTTACTTATGAATTATTTAAAATAAACTATCGGTTCGTCATGTGAACAATAAACGTTCAATACTTGTGCTAAATGCGTTCCGATAGCCAAGTCATCATAGTCACTGATGGTTACAGCTACAAATTAAAAATATCAATATCTGCAACCAGCAATATTTGAAAACATGAGGTTTATTAATCCTTCAATTTTGTTTTGTAACAACATGTAAACATTATTGTTAGGATTTTATTATTTATACTTAACTCGGCGGTCATTCCTAGTATAGTTACTAGTTTTAAATAAAAAAGTTTTTTTTTTTTTTTTTTATTATGTAAGCTCCCGGATTGGAAATTATACAAATATTAATAGGTATGAATTACCTGTATACTGTCTGTCCAATCCTTTTTAAATATTCGTGACAACTGCAGTTTCGGGGTTATCCCATCTTCTGGTCACACATCACACACAAAAATATACACTTAAAAGTCATTTTTCTCACTAGTGAGGTCGTCAGAAACTGATATTTTTACAATATTTTTACAACTTTTTTTAAAATTAAAATCTATCTTCTAACAATTTCCTTCTTTTTTTTACAAAACAAAATAAATCTTTATATATTATAAATACATATATATATAAATCTTTTTATATAAAACAAAACGTTACACTAATACTAAAAATGATATTATTTTTTTAAACTAAATTAAAATCTCTACCACTCTACTCTAAATTACCACTCCCGCTAAAAATGAACCTGTACTGATCAAGAACTTTTAAAAACCCACTTTCTGGACTAACTTGTTGCCCTGATTTAACATCTACATCACTTTTTCTTATTTTTCTATTAGTCTGATTAAATGGGCTTATTTCATTATTTTGAAGAGACACGGAAGGACATTTTTTAGACTACATTCTCTCAACTGCAGGACTAATATGAATTCGATTACGTCTACAAGATTTACTTTCTTTATTAACAACTATATATGATCGAGGTTCCAATAGAATTAGGTTTTTTCTGAAAGACAACATTTTGACCCTTGCATAAACTCTGCAGTGGTTTTGTATTGCGGTCAAAATGTCCCTTCATTCTCTGTTTGTTGAGTAACAGCTGTTTTCTAGTTGTATTATAATAAAGTTTAAGTTTAAGACATTTGTAATATGTTGGTACCAATGTACGCAATTTCCGTACGCAAAATGTTGAGCAGGTGATTCTACATAATTTGTATTAGTGTTTGTGAAATTTAATAGCGCAAGATGTATATCTTCTCCTGCATCAGTTGTTTTTTGTAATAATGACTTTATCGTTTTTTACAGCACTCTCAGCCATGCCGATTGATTGATGGAAATGAGAACTTGAAATCACATGATCAAAGTCCCAATTCTTACAAAACATTTCAAATTCTTCACATTAAAATAAGATGCCCCATCAGAATACACTTTTATAGGTATTCCATGTCTAGAAAAAAACCTTTTAATTTAATTATCAAAGTAACACTTTTAGTATTTTGAACTACAAGCCACTTCAATATAGTTTGAAAAATAATCTACTGCAACAATACACAACTTTTTTTCCACTCAAAAATATCTATTCCCATCTCTGACCATGGTAATTTTGGTACTGGATGTGGCAATAAAGGCATTTTACTTTGTTTCTTACCTTCTTCCGTCACGTGACCTCTTCTTTATATTCTTTAG
>JAGFPH010007886.1:25015-41310 GCA_018207615.1 Philaenus spumarius | reverse complement strand
TTTTTAATAAATCAGTGACCTGGATACTGAAAATGAATTCATTATTTTACTTTGATTTCTTTGAACTTACAACAAGTTTGACAAGATTATGCATAATTCTTAATATCGTTAGGCATGTTAGACCAATAAAATGCTAACCTAGCTCGTGATTTACATCTGTTTATTCCCATATGACCTTGATGAACAATTTCCATCATTTGTGATCTTAGACACAAAAATTGTGTCCTTTTTAAATATTAATTTTTTATAATACCTAATTATTCATCTTTAAAATCAAAATAGCATTTTAATTCATCGCTTATATTATTTTTATATTTTGGCCAGCCATGGAATATAATCTTTTAATGTATTTATTTTGTATCATTATTAGTTTCTTTCTCAAACAATGACCACTTAGCATGTAAAATCGGTAAATTATCAATTCATAAATTAACCTGTAATTCTATTTCTTCAAAGACTTCATCTTCAACCTTATCATAGACATTAAAATATCTAGACAAAGTGCCAGCAATAATTAAGTCTATACCAGGTGTGTACACTACATTAAGTTTATATTGTTGAAGGCGTAACAACATTATTCATAATCTACTTGAAATTTTGGATAATGGTTTTTTAAATATTGCTGATAGAGGTTTATGATCTGTTTCAACTGTAACATTTTTTGAGAAAATATACTGATAGTAGGCTACCATGCACGACCAAAGACAATTCCTAAAAGCTCCTTTTCAATTTGAGCATAGTTAATTTGAGTTTCTGTTAAAGCTTTAGAAGCATAACATAAAGTTTTGTTATCTTTCAATAAATAAGCACCTAACCCTGTCAAACTTGCACCAACAGACCATAATATTGGCTTGGATTGATTAAAATAGCTTAATACTGGGGCTTGTGTTATTATTTTGTTCAATTTATTAAATACTTCGTTAATATATTCATTCCAAGTAATCTCAACATCTTTTTTTAGCAAAGCTCTAAGAGGTTGTGATATATCAGAAAATTTGTCTATGAATTTAGAAACATAAACATGAATTGATAATGTCACCTTTTAATACATTCATTTAAAGGTGTTAGATCCATGCATAACCTTATATTACCATCTTTCTTTTGAACAATTAAAAGTGAATTAATCCAATCAGCAGGTTCACTGATTGTTTCAATAATACCTAACTTTAACATTCTATCCAATTCGGCTTTTAATTTATCTTCTAGTGCAAAAGGAATTTTTCTAGGAACACTAATTACAGGACTGAATTTTCATTTAATTCTATCTTAACTTTAACTGGTACACACCCTATTTCATTATCGAACAAGTCCTTTTGTTTCTTATCGATTTGATCAAAGTTTAACTTATTGAATATGGTTAATAATTCCTAAATTAAGACACGTATTAAGTCCTAACAAATTTTCACAGTTCGATTTAACAATATAAAAAGCCATCAATGCACAGTTAGATGTGCATTGTAATGTACAAGCCCCTACAACAGGTAATCTGTTGTTTGTAATTGAAGTAATTTTACTATTTGTTTGATTTATTAAATCAACACCAATTCCTACTTTAAGAAAGGAATTATATGATAAAATGTTTACTTGGGCTCCTGTGTCCACTTTAAAATATTGATGCACTTTATTTATTATAATTTTGTCTCATACCATTGAGTAATGTTTACTTTATAATTTTGTAGGTTAGGTTTAGCTAAAGTGTTTATCATAAAGTCTTTTATTTTCATTATTACATAATACATATGCATTACCTGTTTCTGTAAATTATAAAGTAAACATTACTCAATGGTGTGAGACAATTATAATAAAAAAGTGCATTAATCTTTTAAAGTGGACTCAGGAGCCCAAGTAAACATTTTATCATATAATCCCAAGTTAAGTCATCAGTTCCTGTAAATCTTGAAAATGTGTTGACAAACACAAATTAACTACTGTATTAATTTCCGTTACCTTTGGTTACAAAAACTTCCGATTATTTTTGATTTTACTAAGGTGGAGCCATTTAAAAGAACCAGAGGAAAATAATTTAATTGAACTTCACAGTAAAATTCAATTTATTAAATTTACATAATGTGGAATACACAATACCTATATACATATTTACACACTGCACCAAACGTACTTATTCATTGTATTAAAATTAGTTTAATTACCTCTTATGGTCCGTCACAATCCTTGTTTGTTTTTTTTTATATATATTTTTTTTTTTTTTTTTTTTTTTTTGGTTTTTAAAGGCGAAAAACCTAGATGGTTATCATCGCCTATTTTTTTTATATATATATCACCGGTTTCGACATTGCTATGATGTCATCGTCAGATATTTAAACAAAGTCATACTAAATAAATACACGTAACACACACTATAAAAATACTTAAACAAAAACACTATACAAGTTTTTAAAATTTACGCTATACTAGTGCATACGCCACTTCTATTGATCTTGTGTTCGCTGGTCTTGGTGTACACAAGCCCGTCCCTCAACATTATTCTTTCGTGGTCTTTACTTTAGACATTGTATTCGATGAATTACGGTTCACATTCCCTGTTGAATTTTGTCTCCGATTGCCGGTTCCAGCTTGAAACTAGTTTGGATTAAAGTTCTTGGCTTTGTTTCTTGGTTTACTATTTAAAAAAACTCTATCTACCGTAGAAACGTAGTATTTGTAAATGTATCTACCGTAGTATTTGTTCAGTTTTTACATTACTTTATGAGCCCTGTCATAAGTTACTTCTCTGGACTTACACATTTCTAAGGCTTTCGTTAACGTCAAATTATGTGCCTTTAACAAGCGACTTTAACATCAGAATCATGCATACCACTAACAAAAATGTCTCGCAATAAGCTATCACGCAAATCACCAAAGTCACAAGACGAATTTAGGGTTTTTAATATCTGTACATATTGTTCATATAATTCATTATGTAACTGTTTACGATTAAAGAATACATGTCTCTCGTATGTTACATTAGCCAACGGAATAAAATAATTTTCAAAACTTTTAATTACAGTTTCTAACTTGTCTAAATCCACTGCACTAAGATTAAATGATTTTAAAATGTCTTGTCCTTCACCGTCTTCACCCATGTAATGAAGTAATACAGCTACCTTTCTTTTGTCTTTAGTAGATTTAGTTATGAATACTTCAATAAAAATGTCAAACCTGTTTTTCCCAATTGGTTGCTAGATCAGCTTGAAATTCCATCGGAGGGACACCATTTCCTATTTCCCAAATCCATTCTTCCGTAGTCAAGTAAAACTACTTATAATTTAAAATTCTTAACGGCAAAACTAATGATTTCCACTTAAACTCTTAATAAAGCTTTGTAACACCGCTGCCACAATGTTATGTTCGGGTTCGTTAATAATTGTAACATTAAACATTAAACACTTTTTTAAGAGTATAGTACAACTTTAATAGTTCACGTCTACTAGGTCTAACTGATTTTATTAGCTCTTAGTATTAATATAAAAACTGGTGTTTACTAAACAACATTTTTGAAATTTATATATATTTTTATACACCTCTATTTAGAACTAGATTAAAAAACGTTTGTACATTTTGAAAAAATTACTACTTTTTATGTAGGCCTTAAGTTTTAAATGTTTTCCGTTAGTAAACATTATTTTGCTTCCTGAGCTAATAACTTTTTAAATGTTACATCAATCATTTTTTTTTTGTTGCATTTACGAATTTTTTGTACCTTTTCTATAAAAAAAGCTACTGAACACTTTTGGATTGGGATAAAATTACTATATTTGGCGAATTTAAAAAAAAAATACTTGCAACAAGCAACAATCCGTAAAAATTTAACATTGCCGCTTCTAAAATCGCGGCCATGAAATTAGGCGGGTGAGAGAAATATCGGTGTTGCCAATTCCTGCTGTAGTTATTTCTACAACTTACACCCTCATGTGAAGGTTTTCAAGCGCAAGGTAGTGTGCTTTCTCTCGTGCTTGTGAATCTATCTAAAGAGGACTGTAAAATAAAATTGACTTCATAAAATGCTACTGATTCCAATGGTATGACTTTTTTATTTCTCAAACGGCAGCAAATAGTTAACAAAAGAACAAAAACCTAAATGGTAATTTAATTCAAAACCGCCGTGTACTGAATTTTTCACCAAGCAAGGATTTTTTTTGGGGCAGCAAGATTTCGTCTGCGGCAAAGTTGTAGAAAATCGTATGAATAAAATATTTTATCGACACTTTTTTATGAGATTCTTAGTTTAGTTGTAAAATGCATAACTGTATGAATCGAGAACAAAGACACACGGGCGCTCGGCGAGAACCG
Organism: Philaenus spumarius; assembly: GCA_018207615.1. Lineage (NCBI taxonomy): Eukaryota > Metazoa > Arthropoda > Insecta > Hemiptera > Aphrophoridae > Philaenus > Philaenus spumarius. The sequence goes on along the minus strand of JAGFPH010007886.1, from coordinate 37,020 downwards.
TAGCTCGTAGTGTTACGTTCTGTTCCAAGTTGCTATTCTATAATAAAAAAAAAAATTATTTTAATGTTTATAGAGAACATTAATTTGCATTTCCTTTACATATTATATTATGATGATAATACAATGATTGTTTTTGTTTAAGCCATAATTCCGCTATTTTTTTTTTTTTTTTTATCGTAGTACAATTCCAACAACGCTTTTTTAATTAATACCTAAAGCGAACTACAGCATACCATGTGGTAAGAAACGTAGGGTATATTTAAATAATAAGTATGTTATTCATAATTAGATTTTTGTAAGAAAGTAGACTATTTTTAAGTCATTATTAATATTTTGTTGTTCATTTAGCACCACCCGGGAAACACGTTTGGATTGAGGACACCATGGACGCAAACAACTTTACTTCCCATAATTTTATCATACATTTACAATGTATTTACAGTATTCTATATTTACATATAATTTACACTATTTACAAGCGATTCTGTTTGCATACAGTACAGTAATAAAAAGTTATAGGAAAACGTATTTAAAGGAAAATCATGATTAATTAATATTTAGGGTATTCACTCATCTCACTGGATTTTTTAGGCGTTTGGACTTGGCAACAGTGCATGGGTAGTGTTGCCAGTTCGTGCCTAGAGCTAGGCGAATCTCGACCTTCCGTTGCTTGACTAGTTCTATATCTGGCAACACCGCGATTTTCTCACCCGTCTAATTTCATGGCCGCTAGTATAAGCAGTTTTTTCTTATACAATTCTGTTTGTATGGAAATTGTTTCTTTAGCATGGCAACGAGAAGCGCCACAACAGGCGTGGAAGCGCCACAAAGCCAGCTACTGCTAAGTGGCTTCGTGTGAAAGCGGCCTTAGTGACATGTTTTCTGGAGCTCGCCTTTGATGCAACAGGACTTTTGAGATATTCTAATATTTGTCAATATAAACTTAAATAGGCATTTATATACATTAGCAAGTTAACTTTCTAAACTTGCTTTTATTTAACTTTTATGAAGATAAAATCCATTTTCGGCCTTCGTTGATTGGACTACATGGATTTAATCCCCGAGCTGTCCTTATTTTAGTAAAACACACGCCCCGTAGAGTACCAATACCAGGGCTCTATAGCCCTGACCAATACGACCTTCTCTTAGGAGCAGTAACAATTCTATAACTGACAATTAATTGTTAATTTCACGTTTCATTTAATGTTATAGTTTATGTTGTTCTATCATTATTATAAATACTCCATGTATGCGGAAATTGTGGCTGTGTTATATTTTCTATTTTGGTAAGATAAGTCATAGTTTTCTGAGAGTGTTTTGCACTTTTCTTCATATTGTAATTGTGTGTATGTGAATGTATGCATTTAAACCATTATATAAATCCGTGAGGGTGTGTGTATGGATGTGTTTAAAATGGTTGTGTATCTGTTATAGTGGATGTATGAGTGCAATGGTTAATCACTAAAGGTATTCTATTGTTTAAAAATAGTAATAGTACTTATACTGTTGGAAAAGTGTAAGCCTATATAATTTTATTTGAAAAAAGCTTGGTGTTATGTTTGTTACTACAACTCTGTACTTAATTTCACTATATTTTATTCTTTGTAGTGGAAACCCTTAGGTAAGGGGCCCTATATTTTGTTTTCTCTAGGCTGAATATTTTCATTTTATTTTTTTTTATAGAAGTTATTATTTTCCTTCTTCTTCTGTTGCGCTTGAAGTTTTGCTTATCATGCTAATTTACCATTTATGTTACTACATATTCTGTTGTTGTTATAAAAAAAAAAGAAAACAACTTTTGTTTCTCGTTGGTAAGGAAAATACAAATGTAAAATACATGTAGCCAAAATGGAGAAATTATTATTATTATTATTATTATTATCTTGAATGATGTTTAAAATATTGTCAAAACGAATGTGTTTTTCTTACAAAATACAGTTAAATCTAATTACATTAGTTTGCATAACACAATGGGTAGTGCGATGACGCTGTTGTTGACTCGGAGGATCTCCACAGAGAATAGGATATCACTATTGGTGAGTGAGCTATTCGAGAGACCTCCACTATTGGGCCTCGGTCTTCGATAATACATTGGTTTGCGTAACAGAATGGGTAGTGCGATGACGCTGTTGTTGACTCGGAGGATCTCCACAGAGAATAGGATACCAGCCCGTGGAAGAGCTCCACTATTGGGCCTCGGTCTTCGATAATTTTGTTGACAAATAACAAAGGCCTCATCTTTACTAAATATATCCGTATTTTTAAATATCTACATTTTTCGTATTTCAATGTTGTTACAGTCCGTAATATCGGTATTTTGTAACATATGCATTCTTAAAGTTTATCTTAAAACTCTTCCTTTACATGACAAAAGAAAAATTCATGAATTCGAAGACCTACTCCCGAATTAAATCACACCTAACAAGAAAGGCAATGTGTTTTCTAATGAATCTTCTAAAATTAATCACTGGATTTCATACGAGAATATAAAAGTTTAAATTAATTTGTCTGGTTAATACAACATAGTACATTATTTTTAAAATTTTAAGAATCATTGTTTATTTTGGATTAAAAGATCGACCTGGAATTTTGCAATTATAATGGTTAATTGTTGCGTTATCTACATTGTTAGGAATTATGAGCCCTCCAGTTGTACTACATAGTATTATATACTGTTATATTAAACTGAACTCTGTTAAAATATCTCTTGCGATCTTTTATTTTAAAGTTGGTCATACGAATGGAATGTGCCAGGATGTGTGTACAATATCCAGGATGTCTGCGTTCTCACGCGTGGAGGAATGCTGACAGCACGGTAAAGAACTATACAAAGGCGAATTGTATTCAAAGCCTAGATCGATGCTGACTATGTTAAATCTCGTTGATAAGCAGACGTGGGTCTTTTTATTTACTGCTACAAGAAACTTCTTTGTGGTCTAGTATGCTTTGAGAGATACAAAAAGTTAAAATTAATAACTAAACCATTGGATTCGGCGTAAATTGATAAACATAACTGTCTCTCTTTTGCAAACATAACCTCTACCTACCAATCTTAAGGCTCTTCATTACCTTGAAGAAAACTCCCGAGTGTAAAGTGTGTTTTTAATAAAAAGGTCCGAATACAGTCCGAAAAATCCTGAACTTAAAACATCAGTCTCAGAGTCTGCAAAACGCCCACTTAGCACCATCCAACACAAAGATAAGAAATTGTTAGTAAATAAAACCATAGTCCACTGGTCCAGTCAATAAATGCTACAAAAGTGGGGTGTAGAGGGAAATGGAAGGAACACAATTAATTTTTGACTGTTTAATTTATTTGTTTGGATTAGTTAGGAGGTAAACATACTAAAAGTCCCCACTCCTAGGAGGTAAGCGTGGAGCAAGTATGTCTCTTTTTCGGGTTTTCGCTTTATCTCAAAATCTATGCGTCCGAGTGATAACACCATTCTATGCAAAATTAAAGCTGACCAACTGTGCTAAAAGATTGATTCTAATGGGTTTTAAATCGCTTATTATTAAACATTTTGCCTTATTTTGCTAGCTAAACACTTCAGCCTTTCGTTCTATGAAAAAGTTATGAGAAGGGAATTTGAAGGATTTTCTTCAAGATCGATATGATATTTTAGATCGATAACTTTTATCTTCAACCGTTAAAAAGTTAGAGCAATTTTAACTGTATTTATAAATACCGAGATCTTGCAGAAAAACATAAATTTATGTTATTTATATTCCTTAATTAACTTTACTTTTTTTATTCCACTGCTCTAACTCTATATATAAATTACAAGTGAAAAAACATAGACCAAGACCGGGAGTTGAACCCGGGACCTTCACATTTCCGTCGTGATGCTCTGCCATCGGAGCTACCCTGATATCTACCGATATTGGTCGATGTTATCTCACTTGTACGGATTTTACTGCAATTATTGAATTAACAGATTGATTACCTCATGTATACGACATTGAAGCCAATCTCAATTCTTATTTCGCAGTTTACAGTGGTGTTATTATTTTTTTTTTTCCGCTTACACACTTCCTCAGCAAGGGATATTTAATTAAATTACAAGGGAAAAAAATAGACCAAGACCGGGGGTTGAATTCTGGACCTTCACGTTTCCGTCGTGATGCTCTGCCATCTGAGCTACCCTGATATCTACCTATATTGGACGATGTTATCTCACTTGTACGGTTTTTACTGCAATTATTGAATTAACAGATTGACTACCTCGTGTATACGCAGGGCTCTATAATAAGGGCTAAACCGTTTCTTTGATCTCGGCACTGTACCGACAGTTTCACTGTGACGTCACTGTGCTGATAACTGAAATTCTAGAGTAGTGGACTCCTTGTGCGCGCAGTCGTTAACTCGCTGTTGTACTCGACAGCGCGGACATTAGTGAAATATTACCAGCTGGTGTGTGTCAGCATGGTGACGTCATAGGCGATCGATACTGGGTCACTGTAAATGATCAAAATGGTACAGCCCTTGTTATAGAGCCCTGGTGTATACGACATTGAAGACAATCTCAATTCTTATTTCGACATAATTATGAGAAAGGAAGTTGTAGAGCATTAAATTTCCTTCAAGTATGTATATTGTGGTTTTATCTTCAGTCGTTCAAAGGTTAGAGCAATTTTAAATGTATGCGTATTTTCGGAGATTTTGCAGAAAAACTCAACTTTTTTCTGTTATTTTTGTTCTACTCTCAATATAAGCCAATATTAGATTAGTACAAGTACTTTATATATTTATACAAAATACTTAATATCTTTGAAATATATTGAACGCAAATTTTGGATACATATTTGGTATTTTTTTAAATTCCTCTTTAAATTTTGTTTTGTATTTTCTTTTTCTTTAATCTAGTTTTAAAATGCATTTTAAAAAGCCACCATTTTGAAAATATATGAAAAAACGTTTTGGTTTATTGTACATGTGCATGGGTAAAAGATGTCATACCAAATATGTATCCAAAATTTGCGTTCAATATATTTCAAACATGTTCAATAATTCAAAACATTTATTTGAATAAAAACAACAATATTACTAAAGGGTTTGCCATTGTCTATCAGAACTTTTTTATATGATTTTATTTGCAGTTTTCACTTCACAACACTAGTTATCACTTCACAAAACCATTTTTCACGCTTTTTTGCCGGAGGTTCACATTTTTCACTGATCTACATCGTATCTCTTCTGAAACACAAAACAAAAACAGATTTTTCAAATACATAGCAAACCTGATACAATATTATACATATATACTAGGAAGATCCGTAGGTGCTTCACACATATATATTATAAATATAGACTATATATTCTTTTTAATAAAGATGGAGGATTAGGCTAATCAAACCTTAGTTAATTTAAATAATGTTAAATGTCTACATTCAAGTACTAAGTTTATGACATAACAGGAGTTACACATCACAATAGAGCCAGCAGTATTTATATCTATTAAATTACTATAAATTAACATAACCTACAAATTAGAAATACAAATTAATTCTATGAAATCAGCTGTTCATGGAAGTTTAGAGGTGTAAGTAGGCCTACTTAATATCAGATTATTTATTCTACCAACACTAAACATCTTCAGTCAGCTGAGGTATTTTAAATTGATAAACAGAATTTTTTAAATTATCTCCGATCTCCGCGCCTAATTTTCTTTTAAACGTTAGGCCTCGGCTACGATACAAGCGCTGAGCGCTGGGCGGTGGGCGGCGAGCGTTACTAGCAAGTGCAAGCTGGCCTGAGCGGCGGATGTGGCTACGATGCAAGCGATAACATTCCCACACAACGAGATGATGTCACACGAGGAGCTAGTGCTGAAGGAAATACTTAGCGAGAGACTAGTATTTATAGGAAAATCACAATATAGGACTACTATATCTTTAACCGTAGACTTAAGTGATATTTACTTTTGTCCAGAAATTCAGGTGTAACCCGGGTGGAGAGTATTTAAAAATATATACTTCCTGTGAAAATAACAATACTAAACAGTCCCACAACAGAAAGTTTAAATCCTTCGTGGGGTTTAAAAAGTAAATAAACTCTTGAACAGAATGCCAAATTCCAAAATTATAACCGCACAATTTAGAATCTTTTTTGTTTACAGTCGGATTTTCTTGAAATTTGGATTTTAGCGTAACTTCAGGTGTAACCTGGGAGGGAGTAATTTTAAAATATATGTTTCCTGTGAAAATAACAATGGTAAGTAGTCACATAACAGAAAGTTTTAATCCATTGGTGTTGTTTAATCAATAATTCATGGTGTTTAAAGAATAAATAAATCCTTGAACCGAATACAAAATTCCGAAAGTATACTCGAAAAAATTAGCATCTTTTTTGTTTACCGTCGGATTTTCTTGAAATTTTGTATATAAATGGTCGTTAGTATGTTATGAACGTATACGTATCAAAAACACTTAATTTTGCCTTTTTAACCAATGTCATGTGTTTGTTGAAAGTAAAGAAACTCTTGAACTTCGGGTAGCAGTCGAAAAATTATCTAACTGGTTTGATTCTGAGCGGCACCCTGTGGCGAGCGTTAAGCCTCGGCTACGATACGAGCGGTGGACGGTGGGCGGCAGTAGCAGGTGCAAGCGGCGCACGAAAATTATCTAACTGATGGAGTTTCCTTGTTAAACACGGTTGGCTGGCTACGATACAAGCGGCGGATGTGCGTTGACTAACGCTCGCCGCTCAGGATCAAATCAGTTAGATAATTTTTCGACTGCCGCCCGACGCTCATGGGTTTCTTTACTTTCAACAAACATATGACATTGGTTAAAAAGGCAAAATTAGGTATTTTTGATACGTATACGTTCATGGCATACTAAGGACCACTTATATACAAAATTTCAAGAAAATCCGACGTTAAACAAAAAAGATGCTAATTTTTGTGAGTATACTTTCGGAATTTTGTATTCGGTTCAAGAGTGTGTTTATTCTTTAAACACCATGAATTATGGATTAAACAACACCAATGGATTAAAACCATCTGTTATGGGACTACTTACCATTGTTATTTTCACAGGAAGCATATATTTCAAAATTACTCCCTCCCCGGGTTATACCTCAATTTATGTTAAAGTCCAAATTTCAAGAAAATTCGACGGTAAACAAAAAAGATTCTAAATTGTGCGGTTATAATTTTGGAACTTGGCATTCTGTTATTTATTTTTTAAACCTCATAAAGGATTTAAAGTTTCTGTTGTGAGACTGTTTAACATTATTATTTTCACAGGATTTATATATTTTTAAAATACTCTCTACCAGGGTTACACCTGAATTTCTGGACAAAAGTAAATATCACTTAAGTCTACGGTTAAAGATATAGTAGTCCTATATTGTGATTTTCCTATAAATACTGGTCTCTCACTAAGTATTTCCGTCAGCACTAGTTCCTCGAGTGACGTCATCTCGGTGACTGTGGGAATGTTGCCGCCTGTATCGTAGCCACGTCCGCCGCTCAGGCAATTTGCTAGTAACGCTCGCCGCCCACCGCCCGCCGCTAACCGCTCGTATCGTAGCCGAGGATTTGTGCCAACGCTCATCCGCCGCTTGCATCGTAGCCAGCCAACCGTGTTTAACAAGGAAACTTCATCAGTTAGATAATTTTCGTGCGCCACTTGCACCTGCTACTGCCACCCACCGCTCACCGCTTGCATCTTAGCCCAGGCTTTAGGGAATGTCCTTTAGTGTGATACATAAGACGTAGCATTATTTTACGTGAGTAGATTTGGTAAAGGAAACATTATTTGCAGTTAGAGGAAATGCTGTATAAATAAGCTGCACTTACTGGAAAAGTGGATCGAAGTATATTTCCAGCACAGTCACTCGGAACAGCAACCTGGAGTAGTTCCTGAAGAGCCTGAAGTTCACAATTACATATTTCACTTATTCATAATTTCCATATTTTTTTATTCTACAATACAAAATAGTAACGCACACTTTAAACTGTTTCAAACTTAGTAAAATGCGTTTATATTGAAATGGCGGGTAACTGACACAAAATAATAAAATAAATGTATATCTTTATTTTTTATTTTGGACAAATATTACATTGTGTACCAACGCAACGTCACAAATACATAACAATTCGATCACGCGGTTGAAGTTTATATGTTTTAGAGTTTAACCAACTATTTAGGAAATTGGTCTGCTCACGAAAGTCCTTAATAGCTGCCAGCGTGTACGCAACGTGTAAGTAGAATTTGTTTGCACCTCGGCCTCCAGCAACTCGGCCTCGCTCGCTGAGTTTGCACGTTGACATTGCGGCCTCGGATCAGAAACTGCTTCCATTGCAGTAAATCCCCAAACAGGTAGCCTACTTTTCCTATTTTACATTTAGATCAATTTTGTTGGAACCGGACAGTCTATAAGGTCGTGTCAAAAACAAAATGTGCAGAATAATCTCATATATTTATTTTTGTTGATAAACCTCAAACATTTTCATTCCAGTACGAAAATTACAAAAAATGTTTATATTCGGTCAAAAAATGTACTTTCAGTTGTTGGACTTTTTGGCTAACGAACTCGTCCTAGCGAATTAGAAACCCAATGTGTGTGTAACAAATTTGGACTAAATCGACCCTAAATGCGCCCGTTAGCGTGCGAACACATATATACACACACACACACACACACACACACACACACCCACACACACCCCACACACACACACACACACACACCTGTTTGTATGAGGACCTCTCTTTTCTATCACTTGTTAAATAACATGAAAGCGAGGACCTACCAACTCTGTACAGTCAAGCGAGGTCTTTTTACGTTTTTATTTTTTTAAGGCAGTCAAAAATTTATGATTACCATAAATGACCACTTATATGTATACCTTATAATAAAAGGATATGGATGCAATTTTTTAAATCCAATTTGGCCTTATTTTAAAATCTCTCGCATACAACACGAAAGCGAGGTCCCAAAACACATATATGTTCAATAACGAACAACCGAGGTCTTGCTGTCTACCGGTTTGTAACATGAAACCGAGGTCTTAACGCACTCGTATGTTTAATAACGGACAACCGAGGTCTTGCCGTCTACCGGTTTGTAACATGAAACCGAGGTCTTAACGCACTCGTATGTTTAATAACGGACAACCGAGGTCTTGCTGTCTAACAGTTTGTAACATGAAACCGAGGTCTTAACGCACTCGTATGTTTAATAACGGACAACCGAGGTCTTGCTGAGGGTTATGTATGGATATTGGATAATGTGTTTCTGGAAAATAGTGGAACACTACGCATACATCCTTTCTCACGGGAAGAAAGAAAAGCGGAAATGTCCCTGACTCTAACATCCGTTTAAAGAAATTATCTCTCGTGTCTTGAAGTCTTGTGTCATTATATTTAGGATTAGCTCTAAACCACGACAAAACAGTACTTAGGTTCTCCTCAATATATATTATCAAAAAAAAGTAAAGTATAATTTTTATTTAAGGGTGTAAAGCCTATGAACAAAAAACAAATTTATTTCCTTTTTTTTTTGTTGGAAACAAGTTCATTTAGTCAAAACCAAATGTGGCATTAAAAAATCGAAAAAAATAAATTGCGGCCTATGTGTGACCTTAAGTGTACATTTTGAGCATTCTTCATGCAAACTACAAATTTAAACGAAAAACACCATAGCAATGAAACCAGCCAGCGACCTTGTAGTGACTTGTAAAAACTCTTTTTTTGCACTTCTGGTGTCATATCTGGTTTTTGAGCTGAAGTACCATAGCTTTTATTGTTTTCAACATTTTCTTTCGGACTTGTTTTCCTTTTTTATTTCCTTTTTTCCTTAAAACGGAAATTAAAATCTCTTATAGCAATTTAATATGGGATACAATTTTAAGCCTATTCCGAGTGATATCTGAAGTTCTATTGGACCTATTGACATGCAGTTTGTGTCAAATGAAAGATAATTAACTCTATATTTGCCCATTTGCCTTAAAATTGTACTATTCCTTCATTTAATATTTAAAAAATAGAATTTAAAATATTTTCTATTTATTATCATTGTTTTTACTGATCAACTGAATAGCACAGATCAGCTGATTATAACAGCACATGTTTAATTATCATAAAAATAAATATGTTTATTGTTAATTCAGTAATCAGCTGTTTGCTCTAATATTTCCATTAACAGCATTATTTCAAACTTAAATCTATTATTAATATTTTTTACTTTTAGGTTAGGTTATTATTAAAGTGTAGACCTGAGCCTTGCTGACTACACAACGGGCTCCAACGGGGGGAAGGGGGGTTGGCGTGCGGAGCACCCAGGGTTATCCCCTAGTATGTTATACATACGGTAACAAGACTCTTCAATTAAAAAGTGGTATTTTTAAAAGCTCTTATTTACCTTGAGGAAATTACTTTAAATAAAACTTGTCGGAGTTAGTAGGCCTATAGTTAGTAACGTTGTATTGGCCCGGAGAGAAGCGGGGTGAGGGTAAACCAGAACCTTTCCCCTACTCTAAGCACCATAGCACCATCATAATATCAACAAAGAAGGAATTGTGAGTTAATTAAATCAAAGTGTGTAATTCGTGTTAATTTACTAATAAAAGACATTCTGCCACATTATGACATTTGTTAATAAACTTTGAGCTTGACGAGTGAGAAGGAATTATTTAAAAATAATAACAATACAATAATTCTCACACATATACGTTGATTGATCAAACGCATTTCAAAGACGAAGTCGTTATCCTCAGGGATACATGAGCTACAACTATTTGTTATCAATTTACATTAGCCTGCATATAATCTAGTATTTGTTAAATATGTTGAAATAACAACTGCAATTGTAGTTGGCATTGTTTTATACGTAATTTTTTTTAGCCGTCAGAATTACATTGTCCAACTATTAAAAATAAGGTGGAATGTTTTGTACAAATTCCAATGTAACAAAAACAACAGTCCAGACAAATGACGTGAAAAATACATTTAAAAGAGTTAACTCTCGACAAAAGTTTTAATCCTGGAATTCCTTTATTGGTGCCCCTATCCAAAGTTTTCCCCGATGCACTCGGCGTTGCGCTCCAAAATATGAGCAAATTCGCTATTTTAAGTTTTTCTTGAATAACTCTAAACTGACTTATCAAATCAAAAAGATATCTATTAGATAAATAAAGCACTTTAAATTTTGCTTAAAATGATACCAATTTCATCCATTTTGGTTCAGTTGAACCGTTACTAGAGTTTATACAAAAAACACTATAAATGGTATTTTAGCTGCCTTGGACTCTGTGCTCAATGTCCAGCTGTCCATCCTATAGGCATGCAAGGGGACTGAATGTTTGTATGAACGTTTTTATACTCTAAACTCTAAGCACAGAGGACAAAGTAATACAGAGTGCTCGAAGGATAGGGAGATGTGTTTCGGTAATTTCGTTAATATGTTAGCTGGAAGTTAGCTAGCTAACGTTGCCAAGCAGTGCAGGCAACACAAGGCTCAGTGTCCTTTTTTGTCGCCGTAGTGTTTAGCGCCTGTCCATCTCCCCACTCTCGCACACATAGTTCAAAACGGCAACGTCGCTAGCCTCTTGGCTGTTCCGGTACTAAACCAGCGCTTCAGTAAAGGCGAAACACATCTCTCTATCCTTCGAGCACTCAAGTTTCAAATTTGTGTATTCAAAATAAAACACATTTAAATAATTGAATTCGTTTCTGTGTAAATTGAATTATTATTTTTTTAAATATAGCAATCTAGTTTTACAAAACCAATAATCTATTCAATTCTTACTTAAACTTATATAACAAACTACTACACTCAATCATTATTTGAAATATTTTTATAAGGTTACAGTTATGTAATTAGCACTTTTTATAGGTTATACAGTATTACTAATAGTTTCGTAAACAGTAGAACTCGCGAAAAAACATTTAATCTGCTCTTTACTGCAGATTTTTATTAAAATTGTCGTAGTGGAGCTACTTATATTTCCAATAATATACTTCGTGAGATTCCCCGGCATTCGTATATACACTCC